>JACXGI010002931.1:0-10532 GCA_016801175.1 Esox masquinongy
CCCCCCCATCACATTTTGAAATGAAAATTTTGAAAAACTAAAAGCTGTTGATTTTTGTCCACCCTCCCCCAACTGAAAATATGCACTTTTCATAGTCAGAATATGCACTTTTCAAAGGTGTGGATTGTAGTCCAACCTAAGATGATTTAAAATCTTTAATTTTCTTAGTCGTGGAATATTTGACTTTATTGCTATTGACAACAGAAAATGAATATCCACCGAATGTCCATAATAAAACTAACTTTACCTTGCTAGCTCAATCTGAATTAAATTTAATAGTCTTTGATGTCGTCTGGTTTTATAGCTGGACAGAGGAGGTGTCAAGGCAGAAAGGGGGTCTGGTTTCGTCAGTTAGATGTGTGAATTCCCCAATTATTAACAATTTAATCCTCTGGGCTTCTTTCTGATCATGCTTAGGCTATCAGGCATTGATCTCATTTTGGCCAAATGGCCAGTTGCTAACTTTAGTCTCTGGGATTAAAGTGACTGCAAGGCGAAAGACATTTATCTCTGATTTTTGTAAATTAAAGGGTTTATGGGCACCAGTCCTTTCAGTCTGTTTCTATTTGTGCATGGTTTTTGGTGGTTGTAAATCCAGTGATAGGAGAATGTTGTTTTATTGTTTGTTCATGATTCCAGCATAGGATGTTCCAACTGTATGTTGTTAGAGCAGGGGTGTCAAACCGATTCCACAGAGGGTCGAGTGTCTGCAGGTTTTTTCTCACCTTGTACTTGATTGACTAATGAGGTCACTAAGTGGTTAGTTTCTACCTTCACCTGGTTGTGTAGGTCTGGACAGGGAACCAATTTAAAGGAAAAACCAAAAACCTGCAGACACTCGGCCCTCTGTGGAATCGGTTTGACACCTCTGTGTTAGAGGACTCATTGTGTCTTTGATGTCATAAAACAATGTGTTGGGGGGGGGGACTGACGACAAAGGGAAGACTGACTACTGACTAGGGATGACTGATGATTGACAAGGGGTAGGCTGACGACTGACCAGGAGAGGGCTGAAGCTTAAACAAATGATGTTTGACAAGTGGAGGAGTGATGTCTAACTAGGGGAGGGATGATGTCTGACTAGGGGAGGGATGAATCTTAAATGGGTGATGTTTGACAAGGGGAGGGATGATGTCTGACTAGGGGAGGGGTGAAGCTTAAACGGATGATGTTTGACAAGTGGAGGGGTGATGTCTGACTAGGGGAGGGATGATGTCTGACTAGCAGAGGGGTGAAGCTTAAACAGGTGATGTTTGACAAGGGGAGGAGTGATGTCTGACTAGGAGAGGGATGATGCCTGACTAGGGGAGGGGTGAAGCTTAAACAGGTGATGTTTGACAAGGGGAAGGGTGATGTCTGACTAGGGGAGGGGTGAAGCTTAAACAGGTGATGTTTGACAAGGGGAGTGGTGATGTCTGACTAGGGGAGGGATGATGTCTGACTGGGGGAGGGGTGAAGCTTAAACGGGGAATGTTTGACAAGGGGGGGGTGATGTCTGAGGAGGAGGAAGGACGGAGTTCCAGGAGAGGAAGTATAATGTTCCTAATATGGGTGCTGTAGGCCTCCCCACCACACAACACATGCAACTAGAGGTCTCCTCTCATTTCCCGAAACCAGAACTGATGCAGGGATGTACACTACCTTAAACAGACTCATTACAGCATGGAACATTCTATAAACCCAGGTAAATCAACTTAAAAACAATAACACTTATTAGGGCTTATTGGACTATATATTGTATTTAATATTTATTGTAGGCTATTACTTTGTATATTATATTTTTTATGTCTGTTAGCTACTCTTTGAATGAAGATTTAAATAATAATAATGATGATATAATGTTGAAATCAATTAAATGTCAACAAAATTCAAAGCACATCATATCATCAGCACATTATTTCTACCCTATTAAGTATCTGCTTGAATTTAACACTGTTCGTCTCAGCATTGATATGTCATGTGTTGAAATGGACAGCAGATGACACTAGTGACTCGTTAAAGGCTGCGCTCACAGAAAATCACACACCTCGGTCATCCTACACAGCTCCGGAAAAAATTAAGAGACCACTACACCTTTTTCTTTCCTTTCCAAAAAAGTCGAAAAGGAAGGTTTTGAGTGAGGAAGAAAAGGGTTAAAATTAAGAGACCACTGCAAATCGAACGCTTCTGTTCCTCACTCAAAACCTTCCTTTTCAACTTTTTTGGAAAGTAAAGAAAAATGTGCAGTGGTCTCTTAATTTTTTCCGCAGCTGTAGATCCGCCTCAAACATTCAATGTCCCTGGTGACTTTTAAAGTCTGTCCAATTTTCTGTATTATCAGGTCATAATTATTCACAAAGTGTCCTTTATAGATTTTGTATCATAGTTAAACCTTTGAGTTTCCTGTTTCATTTGGTCCTTGCACCACATTCAGTACAATAGGGGTCTAACAAATATGCCTAGACTACAGTATTGACTTTCCATAAGAAAATGGGGCGAATGATAAATAATACGGAGTGTCTATTTGCACATGGGTGAAAATAGCCATACGGCAGCTAATCTGCTATTGATAGTTTTCACGTGTCGTCACTGCATATGGGAACGCCCACTTGGCGGGCAAAACAAAATCTCCTTCCATTGCCCTCCATCGACAACTCCACAACTTTTATTAGTTATACTTCAAAATGCCAGATAGTTGCAGTTGCATTGGATGCGCTAAACTTATATATATATTGTATTTGCAATCATATTGATATCTAATCATTGTAATAAATGACATGGTCTGCACCGTTGCGACCATCTCCAATGGTCTAGCTAACGTTAGTGAGGCTAGCTAAACCTCTCCTGTTAAACATATAGCGTTAGCAACATTATTAACAAAGTTAATAATGTTAAAGGAGAAAATCGCACCAATCAAACTTCTCCACGGCAACCCAGGCTGTTAATGTCTGGTTATTTAAACAGTAGGAATGGTTTACCTGACATTGGGAAAACGTTTATATTACTACCGGTACATTTGTCACAAGATTATGTGTACTGGCTGTACTACGCTACACTGGCCACCCATAGAACCAACGGTAATTTAGGTAAATTAGCACTCAACTTCGCTTTGACAATGAGTATTTTCTTCTCCTTCACCTCCGAAACCATTGCATTATTGATTCACCCTGATCAAATATACAGATAGCGTACAAAAGTACAGACAGCTTTCTTTTTGGTAGCAGTGTAAGGGGATGGATACACATGCCCAAAGTTCCGCTCCGGCAGGGATGTCGCTGTTTTTAATTATATAAATAACGCAGCGGGTGCTGTATATGGGTCACAAGTGCCTAGGACTTGCAGTGTGTTTGCATGCCTTTGTTTTTAATGTTTTGTGAGGTGATCTAAACACTCATGGACTGTAAAATTAGAAAATTTGACCGGCTTGTGCAGTACCTCCATAGAAATGCCAGTGTTAGCCGCTATGTTTCTAACAATGTTTTGCCCGCCAGGATGTCAGAGCAGTCACGTGACTGAAAACTACACACCCACTCAAATGAATGCGTAACGGAGAGCTACGTACATCAACGGCAGCACACGCTAAATGATACTGGACACTCCGATCTGGCAGCTGAATCCTTAGTAATTTAGCAAACGTTAGCCAGCAATAATGAAGGCATACAGTAATTTTGCTAACTAGTAGCGTTAGTGCTAGCTAGCTCTAACTGGCTACACCCGGACACCTGGGTGCAAATAGCATCTGCCTTTAATTCCACCTCGGGTGCAAATATCATTGTTGGCCACGGACACTTGGGTGCAAATAGCATCTGCCTAAATAATAATAATAATAAGAAGAAGACAAAAGAAGATGGCATTGCAATGACCATAGATTTATAGACAAACAACGCAGCTCTACTCATGATGTAACAACAACGCATCAATTAAAAAAATATGAGAAAACAACAACTGGGCGAGTTTATTGCAAATCAGTTATTTGAAGACAAGCTCCAACAATTTACTCGGTTTCTGGTTGTATATCTGCACTGTCAGTCTTCTTAAGTTAACGCCCCCATGTCCCCTTGTATCCTATTGCATCATAGACACGGCGACTACAGAGAGGTGGATCTTTTTTCCAGCCGGCGTGCCCAATATAAATCCTCGCGTCGTTCTGCGAAAACATAAGGACGAGGAACTAAGGAAGTCATTTACTTCTTTTTCCTCCTTGTGTGTAACAGAGCAAGGACCCTGAGCAACTAGGAATTTTAATTTACTGACGCACCATCAAGAAAAGCGGTTGCACGGACCACTGGTTGATCAGGTCAGTATACCTTTTGTTATATACCGGACGTTTTTTGTCCGTCCGCAGTTTTCTGCTAGTTTGGCAAGGTCAGATGGATGCTACAAACGCGTTGACAGGACGCACTACATAATGCCTTGCTTTGCATGAACGTAATATTTTTGCGGACCGCGTCGTTATCCGATGGCTTGTTTCAGTTTCGTGAGTAGCCTCCGTTCGGTTTTATGTGGCGCCGGCAGCCCACGCCCGAGCCCTCTGGTACGCAGCAGCCGGGTTAAGCTTTTAAGCCCTGAATTTATGAAGGGACTTCTCTTTATGTCCATGCTGCGGTCACGGTTGGTCGATGGACTGCATTATGTAACCTTTCTCTTGTTTTACCCGCAGAAATTATCATGCATAGACCGTAAAGGCACGCGATTCATGTGGTGGCACACTGACTGTAACCTATTCTTTTTAAACCGATTATCCGTTATTTAGTAGGCCTGTACTCTGACCAAAGGCCTTTTATAGCTCTGTGATGCAGGGCTTTATCCACATGAATTGCCTGCTTTTGTTATATTAATTCAGTGCTTCTGTTTTCAGTGACATTTGGATAACCCCTTGTTATCCTGCAAACCCAGGTGTGCCCAGAAGCCTCCAAGATGATGCAAATTAGCAGCGACCCGGCCAGCAACAAGAACTCCCTCCTCAACGTGATGCGCCGCTTCATCGCAGCCGCCAACAACATGGACGAGACCATCATGGTGCCCAGCCTGCTGAGGGACGTTCCCCTGGAGGAGCAGGGGAGCATGCAGCTGGCCAGGGCCGCGGAGAGCAACAACGAGGCGCCCTGCCCTAACAAACAGAGGGACATGTACGAGCACTACCTGCTCCTGAAGTCCATCAAGAACGACATGGAGTGGGGCCTCCTGAAGAGGGAGATGAGCGGCGGGGCCAGCTTCCTGGAAATGGCCGTCAAGCAGGAGCAGCGGTCACACTCCGGGGGGGACTCCGGGGGGGACTCCGGGGACGAGACCTCTGACCTGGAGGGCCAGTTCCACTACCACCTCAGGGGACTGTTCGGAGTGCTGTCAAAACTCACCGTGCAGGCAGACCACCTTACGAACCGCTACAAGAGGGAAATCGGAGGAGGTAATTTCATGAGATAGGGGTCACATCTGGCTGAACTTGAACTGCTTTGCTTCCTACTGGGAAGTGGTGTTCTGGGAGATCTCCTGGTCTTAGTGTGAGAGAGAGCAGTGGAATGACCTGAGCATCTACCTTCTGACTTTTATCCTGTGTTGAGTAGTGACATCTTTACACCCCCCCCCCGCCTTTGCATAGTTCCACTAATCACAAACCAATCTGATTGACACCTGCACTTGTTCCTGAATGTGCAAGGTCATGACATCGGATTCTTTAAACGGTGCGTTGTATGTTCATCTGGGTTTGTCAACATTTTATGCTTGTTGGCAGTTTTTGCTGTCATGGTTTGGAGTCTAGTTCACTGGGCCCCGACACATTAATAGGAGCTTCCCGTTGTCTTCAAGTCCACCCATTTATTTTGATTCACTTTTATGTCTGTGGAACTGCGTGTCTGTAATCCATGTCTTTGCAAATGTCTGTAAAGGTTTAACTGTAGGAGTATTTGGAATGCTGGTTGTTCTGTCCCTCCTAAAGGACACAAGTCTGGTCTGGTTAAAGGGCCTTTATTTAAATAAAGCGTTCATGTCGCTCTCTAGCCCTCCTGATGATACATGGTGTGCCTTGAATTTTTAACTCATTCAAGTCCTGCTCAGATATGTCTCGTCCACATTGTCTGAATGGTATGAAAATGGCGCCTGACACCCTTTTTGAAGTTGGAAGTATTGTAATGCCACTTCATGTATTATCTTGGGATATTTTAAATCTAATTTTTGTATTGAGCAACTTTAAATAAAGAATTAAACTCCTGTTCGTCTAGCCTTTTGTTCTGTTTGAATGTCTTAATGTGTGGCGTTGGAGTGACTTAAGTATGAATGTGTATCTGATCTTACTAGGTGTAGCTTATTCATATAGCATACATTTTAATGGTTCTTTAATTTGGATTTGCTTATGTTGACACAGAAACTGTTGTGAATTTCTGGAAGGACTTCAAGTTGACATGTTTTGACATGGTCTAATGTGAGTACTGATTTCTGATAGCACACTAAAATTACTGAGATCTTCATTCCACTACAGGATCCTTGTGGGTGTGAAATGTGATCCCAGACCTGCCCAAATGTAATACTGTGCAAGTTTTAAATGTCTTGAAGAAGTGCCATCCTGAGCCATGGAACTACAGACATTATCTTGGGTTTGGTTTAGTCCCTCACAATATAGATAAGTGCTATTTAGATGGAATGAATGCATTACAGTTGGTTTATTCAGTGACTTGATCCTTGACCATATCCTCCTGTGAGTTCATGGTTCAATCGTTGTGATTGCTCAAGCTAATTCTGGCAGTTCTGGTGCTGTCTGAAGTGGAACCGGTAGGTGTCCAGGGGATGTGTCAGTTCTAGTGCTTCTGGCCAAATAAACACTGAAATACGACGTTCCGGACCATTCCCAAAAATCAAGACCACTTTCATAATATTTTCTCTGCATCAAATCTGATTTGGCTATTTCTGTAAATCATCCACTCACAATGTGCATCACTCGTGTATTCCTTCCTCAAAAGGCCATCTCCATCACTGAACCCCTCCCCTTAGCAACAGCTCCACCAACAGCAGCCAATAGGGAAACAAAGCTTTTTTTCTCTGACAGGCACAGCAGTGATTAAAAGATTGCAGAATGGCAGAGGGCTTCCTGGGGTAGCGGAGGATGTAGAGGGACAAGAGGGGGACAGACTAATGAAGACAGCTCTGACCCAAGCTTAAGGTTATGCCTCCCAGATCACAGCTGCGTAAGATGTCCTCAAGTCCTCTCTGTACTGTAGTTGCTCTCAGTGTGTTGTGAAATATCCAAGCAGAAAGATCGCTGTTGCAAAGTTGGTAAATTATTCAGTCCCTGTCAAGTGAACTGGGTCAACCACCAATTGTAGGACAGCTGGTCTGGCGGTTCATATGAACGGAAATTAGGTTTCTACTCACCCTATGACCGTGTCTGTCTACAAGGTAATTATTTTTGTCCTGAATATTGATGTAGTCAATGGACTGATCACTCAAGTAATGAATAATGGCTGGATCAATGGCGTAGATACACTTTTCTTGAGAAGTTCTGTAGGGAACGGCTACCATCCCACTCCTCACCTGTGATATTCTAGTAAACTGCCTCTGGGCTGGTTGTAGTACTTATCGCCATGGTCAGTCAGAAATCTGTGCTTTGGTTTACGGTTGTAAACCAAAAGTCACTTTCAGAAACACTGCACTATTTCTTATCTACGTGAGGTCTGTGAAAATTGGCCAGATGTCTGTAATACCCAACCCTTGATACTAGAGTAGACGTTTTGGAGACAAGTGATTGGCAAGCGTTCTCTTTCTCTCCGACTATCTCCCTCTACCTCCCTCTCTCTCTGTAAAGAGGAAGAAATGCACTGCAACATGGCCTCCCTCCCCCAGAGTCATTGTGATTTGTGAATCTGCTGGCCAGGCTGCGGCCCAGCGTGTCACGACGTGATCACAAAGCCGAGACTTGGCCGGGATCCATCCCGTGGACTGGGCTGTCTCAGACAGCTACCCTGGCCAGGCCACCTTCACCCTGCTGGCAGCTTGTCAACGTCTGTAACCATTTCTGCTGGCGCATGGTAGATATTAAACATCACGGCAGAACTACTGAGTCTCTAAGATAACAATCTTTACAAGGTACAGCAGGCTGATGTGTGCCTCAACTGATGATCTGACTTGGATTGGAACTGAAGGTCAAATTTAACATGAGATTGGACTCGGGAGGCCCTTGCTTGGTTGCAAAGCAGTGGTATCTGCCTTTAACTGATTGGCATGGCCATCCCAGCTCTAGCCTGGTTCTGCTTTTATCAACTGCTTGCTCGGCTCTGTCGCCACCTCACTATGGAAACAAAGCTGCTCCAAGAGTAAACATCTCTGTACTGAATATGTCTGCTTGAAACTTACCGGCGGACTTCAATGAAACATTAAAGCTCACAGTAACAGACAAGTAAGAGGAAATAAAACCTGTCTGATTTTAGAGGTCCATTGGTCAATCAGGAAGTAACCGTTGATTCCAATTGGAAATTGTGTTTAGTGTTCCTGTTTGGAATACTGCCTGACTGTTTATTGTCAGTGTCGCTAGGCATAGCTATTATGTTAAATGAATCAAGTGCTTAAAGCTTCGGACTCCCACACAACAGCCCTCTTGCTAATAATGGTGAAAGATAAACCAGGTAACAGAAAACAAAGACAGGGAAATTGCAGGGAGTCTCCCTAACTCACAAGTGTAGATAATGATTCAGGAATTTATTCATCTGGACGATGGCTTTAGTGCTTGTCATTGAGCTATAGAGAAATGTCATCCATAACCATAAAAGGGTATTTTTCCTACGAATAGTTTACAAGACTTTGTGCTTCTAACTGTCTGATTATTGCCTCGACTGCCAATCTAATTAACTGCATGTCAGTTGATGAAACTAAGTTTATTCTGCATAATATGTCAAATCAAGAATTTCTCAGCTATCTCATCCATGCTTTTCTCACCAAACCATCCCTCAATGCTGTGCTTCCTCTAGGTCAAGCAAGAGAAACCTTCCCGTAATAGTGACAAGATGAAGAAGGATGTCTTTATAAATATTATCCCAGGGGGAAGAACTCATTGGTTCTGATGGTCTGGGAAGCAGCTGTAGGTTCAGGAACAATGTGTTCTCCAGTTGGACAGATCCTGTCCCACTGAGCTCCTTCAGTTCAGCCATACCCCCCAAATCCCCTCGCATGTGTCTGTTTGCCATGATATGGGCTGGGCTGGGCTGTACCGGGTCCCTGTAACACTCAGGTCTCCGTGTGAGTGTGTGTTCTTGGTGCGTGTGGTATTAATTGGCGTCTGTCCTCAAGCTAATAAATATTATGTTTATTCAAGAAAGTAAATCGTTATCAAACCTGTCCTTAGGCAATAAGAAAACATCAGTCTACAAGGGAAATCTGGAGTCCAGATTTTGGGAATGTAAAGAGGACAGGGGATCCATCCAGACCCATCTTCAGCCGCTTGGTATTCAATGTTAACACTGCATCAGCCCCTTGGGTTGGTGGGAGCTTGGCCTCTCTTGGCTTGAACAGGCTGTCTGATCAGTATGCTGGCCTGGTGCAGAACATACAGGCAGGGAAACTGTGATGTTACATAACAGGCGAGTGGGGGTGGAGCCCGTCTGGAGGGGTGGAGCCCAGCTGGCTCTGACAACAACCAGTGTCTGGCACGAAGTGTCTCACAAAGCACTGGCAGGCCACAGACACACCCAACACACACACTACAGAACACACACAACACAACACACACACACTCCAGACAGACCCAACACACACACACACACACACACACACACCAGACAGACCCAAACCACACACTAAACAACACACACACTACAAAAACACACTACATACACACTACACAACACACACAATACACAACACAAACACACCCAACACACACACTACACACACCCAATATACACACTACACAAAACACATAGTGCATACACAATACAACATACACACTACACAACACATACTACACACTAGACAACACACACATTACACCACAACACACACTACACAACACACACAACACACACTGCACATTAGACAACACACACACACACTGCACAACACATACTACACAAAACAAACACACCCAACACGCACATTGCACAACACACACACACAACACACACGACACACACCTAACACTGGATTAAACTTCATCTGTGTACGTGAAACCAGCCCTAAAAGTAGGACTTAATCCAACCCTTACTTTTACAGTTTTTTCCAATTGCTAAAACACAATTTTGCAAACTAGGCTGGTTTTATCAAAATATTTAACACAATTCACAAAACCCCACACCAAAACTGCAAAATACCTCATATATCCTGCAAAATGAAGCACTGCAACCAAAACTACATATAGCATTATCAAAATCAAACATTTGCACGAAATGGCACACACTTCATTCATAATACCAGATTTTTGTCTAACCAACTACAGAGTGTTGGGCATGATGAAAAGCACTCTCATCTTTAGTAGGCTTTGCCATAATACTAAAATAGTTCAAATTGTAGAAAATTCAGATATATTTACATTGGACTGAACAAAAATATGCTCACAAAAAACAGTAAACTGA
>JACXGI010002931.1:10632-67989 GCA_016801175.1 Esox masquinongy
CGATGAAAGCTCACGTTGTCCCATACTACAACGTACCGGTTTCTTTGATGGTCTGCATCATTCATACGCTCTGGTGGTATGAGAATGTTGTGGAGTCTGTCCAGAAATGTGAGAATATGGGCTGTGTTGTGTGGTCCAAGGTTGGCATGACGGTGAAGGACACCATGTGTATTGGAGATGGCAGCGCACATTGTGATGTTCCCACCACGTTGGCCAGGAACATCTATAATGGCTCTGTGGCCAATGACGTTTCTCCCCCTTCTTCTGGTCTTTGCTTGGTTGAACCCAGCCTCATCTATAAAGATGAACTCACGTGGGATTGCATGAGCATCCATTTCCAGTACTCCCTGAAAACAAAGAACAAAAATCAGTCAATATGGTGTTCTCCAGTACACTGGGAAACAATGTTGTGTGTACTGTACTGCAGGCAATATTGTACTTACATCCACATATGCTTGTCTGACCTCTGTTTCTTTGAGAGTTTCTCTCAAATGGCACCTTATAAAATTGTTTCATTCTGATTTTGTTTCACTTGAGAATGCGAGCCAATGTGGACAGACTGACTCGTTGAATGTTGTTGAATATGGTGTTGTCTTGGATGATGTGGCTTTGAATTTCTCATAATCTGATTTCATTATTTTCCAAAACCAAGTTTACAATGGCAGCTTCCTGTACCCCGGTGAACATTTGGCCCCTTCCTCCACCATGGTTGCGTCTCTCAGTCCCTTAGAAAATTAAACAAACAAAAATATAGGGCTTGGACAATGCAGCCTAAAGATATTTCCCCCAAAGTAGAGAAAATTGTACAGGAAACTTGTACAGTTAGTGTATGACATCAGCCATTCATGAAGTAAACAGGTGTCACCCAACTGATACACTATGACATGGGGTGTCCTACATAGTGTGAAAGACATTTTGGTTACATACCTGTACTCCAGTCTAAATGTCCGGATGACACAGGCGACAGTAAAACGGCTCAAGTTGGGCTGCACTCTCTGTCCAGCCTCTCGCATTGTCAGCCCATGGTTGATGACATGATCAACTAAGGTTGCTCTGATTTCATTTGAAAGTTGTTGTCTTCTTTGGCCATGAACTCCTCTACCAGCTCTACCCCTACCTCTCACTCTTCCTCCCCCTCTCATTCTCACCCTCCCTCTTCCTCTTCCTCTCTCTGCAATGTCTTCCACTGTTGTTGTAAGAAAAAAGGTGCTCTTTTCATTGTGCTTACTTCCTGATTGTAGTGGTAACAATTAACCATTGAGGTGTTTGGCCAGGTCGCACATGTATGGGCCAATTAGCTCATGTAGTGTCATTTTGAATGGCAGTGTTTTGAAATGGCAAACATGTGACTGTATTTCAGATTGTTGTGTCTTATGCAGAGAACTGTGTGCAGTGCATTTAAAAAGTGCCATTTTGAATTGCAAAATGTGTGTAAAGCAGAAAATGTGTTTAGACTTTTGGAGACTTGAGAAGAGCTTTTTCTCTCTGTGTGTCAGTTTAAATAATTGTGCTGTGCATGTCATTTTAGTGTGTTAGCAAATGGAAAAAACTGTAAGATAACCCCAAGCCTAAAAAGAGAGAGGACTGGAGTCATCCATGCCATGTGCACTAATGCACCCCCATACCATCACGGATGCTGTCTTTTGAACTGTGCGATGATAACAAGCCAGATGGTCCCTCTCATCTTTAGCCTGGAGGACATGGGGTCCATGATTCCCAAAGATAATTTGATTCATCAGACCACAGGACAGTTTTCCACTTCGCCTCAGTCCATCTTATATGAGCTCGGGCCCAGAGAAGGGAGCGACGGTTCTGGATCTTGTTTATATATGGTTTCTTCTTTGCATGGTAGAGTTTTAACTTGCATTTGTGGATGCAGCGACGTACTGCGTTCACAGACATTGGGTTTCAGAAGTGTTCCTGAGCCCATGCAGTGATGTCCACTACTCTACTACTTGTGTCCGTTTTTAATGCATTGCTGTTTGAGGGGTCGAAGATCATGGCCATCCAATATTGGTTTTCAGTCTTGTCCCTTGCATACAGAGATTTATCTGGATTCTCTGAATCTTTTCATGATATTATATACTGTAGATGATGAGATCCTCAAACTCTGCTATTTTCTGTTGAGAAACGTTATTCTTAAATTGTTGCACTATTTACCTGTGCAGTCTTTCACAGAGTGGCAAACCCCTCCCCATCTTTAATTCTGAAAGACTCTTTTTATACCCAATCATGATACTGACCTGTTGTCAGTCGAGTGAATTAGTTGTGAGATGTTCCATTGAGTTTTTTTTAGCATTACACAACTTTTCCATTCTTTTGTTGCCCCTGTCCCAGCTTTTTTGAAACGTGTTGCTGGGATCAAATTTAATGTGTGCATATATTTTTTAAGAAACAAAAACATTTCTCAGTTTCAACATTTGATATGTTTTCTTTGTACTATTTTCTATTGAATATAGGGTTTAAATGATTTGCACATCATTGCATTCTGTTTTTCTTTACATTTTACACAGCGTCCCAACTTTTTTGGAAACAGGTTTGTAATCTAATCTGAGGATAAGGAAAAGACAATGACATTGGCTTTGTGTGGAAACTACAGCCCTTCCACTCCAAACTCTAAAGGCCTGGAATCTCCCTGGAGCCTCACTTTCCTGCTTGTAAACAAGGGAGGAGGCCATGTCTGTCTTCTCCAAACCTTCAAGGGAGTAGGCCATGTCTGTCTTCTCCAAACCTTTAAGGGAGGAGGCCATGTCTGTCTTCTCCTTTAAGGGAGGAGGCCATGTCTGTCTTCTCCAAACCTTTAAGGGAGGAGGCCATGTCTGTCTTCTCCTTTAAGGGAGGAGGCCATGTCTGTCTTCTCCTTTAAGGGAGGAGGCCATGTCTGTCTTCTCCAAACCTTTATATGTTTTCTATGTAGTATTATTAGTTGTTATGATAGAAATATTGGTCGGAATGGATACAGGCATGTAGAGAAAAATAACCAAATACAGTACGAATAAAGAATACTGCTGTGGCATTCAGCCAATCAGGACAAATGTTCTCTGAGAAGGCAAGTCATAAACTCTCCATTTCCCCATCCACCGGAAGTTGTGAAGCCTTGAATGGCAAAGTTTGGAACATAAATGGGCATTTACAGTACCATTCAGTACGATTCTCTATGTACTGTACCATTCTTTTCCATTTACAATACCATTTAGTACCATTCTCAATATACTGGACCATTCTTTTCCATTTACAGTACCATTCAGTACCCTTCTCAATGTACTGTACCATTCGTTTCCATTTACAGTACCGTTCAGTACCCTTCTCAATGTACTGTACCATTCGTTTCCATTTACAGTACCGTTCAGTACCATTCTGAATATACTGTACCATCCTCGGTGCTGTATGGTGCTATATTGGGCTATACTGAACTACACTGGACTTGTAATATGTCAGTCTACATTGGACTAAACTGGACCTGAAGTCGACATTAAAATCAAGGCCAAATCAGACCGCAACAGAAAAATAATATTAAAAAAAGATCTACTGAACACGTGCAGACTTTTCAATGCAACAGTCTAGCCAGGGTCAATTACAGTATGAAATCTGATGTGGCAAATCTGTGACAGGCTGTTGCCCTCCCTTATGAGTCCCCTGATATATTTAGCCCACAGAAGCTCAGCGCATGTGTTTGTTGGCCCGAAGATTAACTGGCCAGTATTCATCCCGATAATGATGAGAAACAGTGTCATCTTTGCATTGCTCAGCATAACTCTGTAGCGTTAAGAAGAAGCAGAGGTGAACCGTGGATACTGGACCTGAGCCTTCTGTGGGGGGAACGTCCTTGAAAACATTGAATAATCACAGAATCACATCATCACTCATTTAGGTTACGTGCACAACATCAAATTCTCTGAAGCTTTTTGATGACATCATGAATAAATAAAACAGACCTGAGTCAGAGTATGAGCGCAATAGAGCTGGAGTGGAGTCCCCATCAATTGGGCAAATTGATTTAAATAGTTTCCTTCATCACCTTCCTATGAACCACAAAATAAGAAAGCTTTCCATTCAATTCACTGCATGTAATAAACCGGTGAGTCCCAATATAAATAAAAAATCCTATTTGAAATGCACTATCAACAGTCCCGTTGCAAACATGAATTATAAAGTTCAACCCGAAAATTCACATACGAAACAAAGAGTTCCCTGCAAAGAGTTTGTAAAGCTGTCATGAAGGCAAAAAGTGGCTACTTTGAAGAATCTACAATAGGAAATTAATTTGTTTAACCCTTTTTAATAGTCTTCACTATTATGTGGAAAATAGTAAGAATAAAGGAGCGCCCTTGAATGAGGACGTGTCCAGACGTTTGACTAGTATTGTATGTGTATTAATTCATTACCAAGCAGAGCGTCATGGTCTGAGTCTTAGTAGACCACTGTATCGAAGCTATGTTGCATTTTTAAACACGTATTGTTTTTCCAAAATGTTTAAAAATGTTTTTTCCAACATTTTTAAACACTGCTGCTTTTCCAAATTGTTGTAATAGACGTTATTTTACCATTATACTCATTCATGTTCTTATCTGTTAGATTCACATTCCTGTTCTCAACTGCAGAAATAGTGAAATAAAGCAGAGAAAAATCGCGGTAAAGGAGTACATTGTGGCATATTTAAGATTCTAAGCAACATGAAGTGAGATCCTCAGCAGAGTGAGATGGCAGCTCGTTTCTTTATAGAAAATGGGTGAAGAGGGAGAATCCAGGCTGAGCATTACAGACCCGCCGAGCCAACAGGACCTCCCCTTTGTGGGTTTCAAAGATGACGGTTGCATAACCGAAGGAAAAACCCAGTGAACCCTGAGAAAGCAGGCAAAGGAGAAGGGGAATTGGGGTAGAGGAGACAAAGAAGCTCAAGGAACGTTTGGGAGAACAGGTTTCTCTGGAACAATATAACTGCAGGAATGGAAAAAGGGTGCAGCTCTGGAGAAAGATTTTTAACGTGATTTTTATATTTTTAGCAGAAATATCTGTTTTTAATGTAGTTAATTCTTAATTTGTTAATGGTATTAATGGTATTACAACATAATCACAGTTACTTTTTTCTTTGCAGACATCTCAGTCTCAATGTGAGTAGAAATTAATGTGAATATAACAGTCCATTGTCCCGAGCCTTCTAAATTCTGACTGACCTATTGAGGCCATCTTCTGTACAAAAGCGATCCATTCTGCGTGTCTTTTGTGTCAGCAAGGTCTGAATATTATGAACAATGACAAACCACTGTGCTCTCTCCCTTCTTCCCCTTTCAATGGTAGTCAACGAGTTTCGTTTTGCATGGTCCGGTGCCCTGTTTGGGTGGAGTTTGAAAATTTTTTAACATCCCATTGGTCCTTAATAGACAACTCCGCCCACCTGGGGGCTTCAGGCCATGCACAACGAACTTGCTCAGTAGGTCATGTATAGACTTGCCCTCGTTTTAAACCAATCGGAATTCCCTGCCCTAGAACAGATGGCCAATGGACTCAGCGGGATCCCAGAGGCTCGGTAATTGAACTGGTTCTCTTTGATGTATGATATCATGAGAGCCGACGTAAGAATTACAATAGTGATTACATTTAAACTTCATTTTTATTAATTAAAAATTAATTACTTAAAATGTCAATAGTAATATTAATGAATAAACTCAGACAACAACAATCAAAGCTGTATGCAAGTGTAATCAGATCCAGGAGCGAATAATCACATAGGTCCTTGGAAGCTCTTTCTGAAGAGCTCATTTTGTAGCTGTGTCTCAAACACAGCTGGCGACTCTGCTGCCTCGACGCTGACTAGAGGAGCTCCACAGCTGAGGAGTCACACTCACAGGCAACCAAGCATTCAGCCAATGACAACCATTCAGATGTCCGCTGTGTCACTGCTCATTGCGGCCAGGAGATCAAGCCCTGGTCATGACATGCTGATTGCCTCGGTGCTCTCGCAAGTGGTGGCGCAAATTTCCTCAGCATCGTCTGGGGGTTGGTGGAAGACGAGTGTTGCCTCATACTCTAGCAACTCCTTGTGGTTGGTTGGACGCCAGCAAACCCAATCGTGGATGTGTGTGATGAGAAACAAAATGGCTTGGCGAGATGTGCTTCGGAGGACAGGTGTCAATCTTTGACTCTCCTGACAATGCCAGGAGTTGCTATACAGTCAAACCATTTTCGAGGAGCAAGAAACCACCGCACATCTCATTTTGGACCTTAATTTTGACCAGTTTTCAAAACAGTTATTTTGTGCTAGTCGAGATTTAGGGTTCCCTCTATTGAAACAGAAATATCAAGAAGGAAATTATTTAACTCTTGCTCAGCCAGACGGTGCAGAAGAGTAGTACTGAACTTTAGTAGCCTTGAGGTTTACAAAGTGTTTACAGTTTAATGTAAAATGGGGCCCCTAATGTGATGTTGTATGGAGATGAATGTTTCAGC
The DNA here is from genome assembly GCA_016801175.1 of Esox masquinongy. NCBI lineage: Eukaryota > Metazoa > Chordata > Actinopteri > Esociformes > Esocidae > Esox > Esox masquinongy. The sequence goes on from JACXGI010002931.1 coordinate 17,080, forward strand.
CATACTGGCTGTTGAATCTGTATTGAATGTACAGTAAACCCCATACCCCCCATTGCAATTTTATTCTTAAATTGTTATTCTTAAATTGTTGCACTACAACTCTGGAAAAAATTAAGAGACAGCTGCACCTTTTTCTTTCCTTTCCAAAAAAGTCAAAAAGGAAGGTTTTGAGTGAGGAACAGAAGGGTTAAAATTAAGAGACCACTGCAAATTGAACGCTTCTGTTCCTCACTGAAAACTTTTCTTTTCAACTTTTTTGGAAAGGAAATAAAAAGGTGCAGTGGTCTCTTAATTTTTTCCGGAGCTGTATTTGCCCGAGCAGTCTTTCACAGAGTGGTGAACCCCTCCCCATCTTTACTTCTGAAAGACTCATCCTCTCTGGGATGCTCTTCTTATATCATAATGTTGCCCATTGACCTAATAACATGTCTAATAATCCAACAAGTTTCGTTTTTTAGCATTACACAACTTTTTTGAAATGTGTTGCTGACTTCAAATTCAAAGTGGACATATATTTTCAAGAAACAATGTCTCAATTTCAACATTTCATATGTTGTCTTTGTACTATTTTCTATTGAATATAGGGTTTAAATGATTTGCACATCATTGCCTTCTGTTTCTATTCACATTTTACGTAGCGTCCCAACATTTTTGGAAATGGGGTTGTTTTTCATGGTGACATTGGTTTTATGTTGGTACATATTTGGAAAGAAAAATGTGAATCTGAAATGAGTTGCTTGCATAAATATTCAATTCTCCACACAGAAATATTTGGTAGAGCCACCTTTTGGTTAGCATGAACCAGCGTTGCACACAGTGTCTGAGTGATTTTGACCCATTCTTGTCAGATTTCCTCCAAGTTGTTCGGGTTAGTTAAACGATGCTTCTGGAACACACTTTTCAAGTAGAGGCCACAGGATTATGACTGGACCACTGTAGGACATTCACCTTTTGGTTCTTGAGCCACTTCAATGCAACTTTGGCCTTGGTCTTGGGATCACTGAATTTTGCTCTATCCATTCTTCCTTCAATGTCAACAAGATGCCTAGTCCCTGCTGATTAGAAGCATCCCCACAGCATGATGCTGCCACCCCCACACTTCATTGTACAGACGGTGTGTGTTGACGCATGGGTAGGGTTAGGTTTGCACCACACATCGGCTTTGGATTTTGGCCAAAATGCTCTCTGTCTGTTATGGCTACGTATCTTATTTCCACACAGAGGCAGTCAGTACAATTAGGCAAAGTAGGCAGCCGCCTATGGCCCCAGAAGGCTTAGGGCCCCGTGAAAATTCAAACTGAAATACAATTTAAAATATAATACATTGTTTTTGTAATTATTGTTTGTCTTAAAATCTGATTGTGTTGCTCAAAATGATTGAATTAAATCAAGCCTTTTAATACATTATTTGTTTCAGACCGAACCGCCCCCCTTACTCAAATCGTCTGTCCCATATTGTTTTTCACGGAAGCAGCCCAAGAGGCGTTAGGTAGCAGTGTAGTGATAGTGTAGTGACACAGACTATAATGTGTTCCAGGTATATGTGGCCCTCCCAGCTGACAGAGCAGGAAAGGTGCAGGATAGTGAGAAAAGGAATGTATATAAATGCACTTGATCATGATTAAGAAACTGTAGTCCTACACTCAAACAAAATGGCTAAATGTTTTGTGCTTCACTGTAGTCATAAGTATATATAGTATAGTATATACTATATTATATACTATAGTAAATCATAGTATATAAGGCAGTATGTACCCTTCAGATAAATGTACCCTTCAGATTAACTGATTTACTCTACTGAAAGGGGCAGCAAAGCAAGTGTCTTTGGAAGTGGCAGTTCCATTCAACAAGAAAGAATGAAGGTATGTTCAGAATGTTGCCGTTATGGCTTTGATAAAGACAATAAGGTAAAAAAGATGTTGGGGCCTCAACCAGTCTCTGCCTAAGGCCCTCAAATCTCTATAACCGCCTCTGCTCCCACATTACAGCTGTGCCACTTTTCTGATTTCAGATGGTAGTTTTTGAGGAATGTCTTCTCATTAGGGCACTGTCTTTCACCTGTGGAAACCAGCAGCTTCCACAGAACATGTGGTTGATTACTTTTGCAAGTAACATATTTCAACTTAATATTTCAACATAATTAACAACTTAAATAACTTTTTAGCAATTTTGGCAAGGTGAGGGTGCACAAAGTGCTAAATGCTGGGGTGTCAATTGTCTGGATAATTTTTTTTGAGAAAACTGTCATAACCAATTTGCTAAGAAATGCTATCGTGGCTTAACTGTAGGTCAACATTTCCTGTATTACATCCCTAGAAACCTGCACCATCCCGGCAGGTGATCCAGGTGCCTGTAAAAGTATTTTCAATTGCAGCAATAAAAAAAAGCATTATGATTCAGTCTGCACTGAGCAGCTTATAGTCTGAGTCCGGCCACGGGGGGAGGAAACAAAAAGCCTGCACGTCCTCTGGGACGCAAGACTCAGCCTTTAAATCCCCACTCACGGTCACAGCTGCTCCCTTGGGTACATCAATGGACAAGACAGTCATAGATTTTAACCCCTTTAAGTCCTCCAGCTAAACAACTACATCAGCACAATGTTTACTCACTGGTTCCCTCTGGTGGACATTAAATCCTCACCGCACTCTGGAGTTGAAGGTATTACTCGTATTGTGTTCCTTTGACTCTCATACTAGCTTGAACACCTGCCTTCTGTTATTGGTCTCCATGATTTTATGTGGCTATTAAAAAGACTGGGCAGGCCACCTTCACAGCCGGCTCTGAAGCTCTCTTCAAAAAGTTGACTTACCACTTGTCAGAGGGCTACGACCAAGTTACAGCGCACTGCTAACAGCATGTTGTACCACAACTACCCATCTGCCTGCCTCTGGGCTCACATAATACGGTCTGGAATGTAAAAGTACTGGTAGGCACCATCTTAAAATCAGCAAAGCAACAGACTGTGGAAATCTTAGTATGCTTTGTGAGGAGAAAAATGAATACCTCACCAGTGGTACTTTACAATCATGCTTTATTCTGGTTGATTTCTTAAAAAAGAATCAAATAAAAGGTTAACCTGTTTTAATAGCACTCACACAAGCAATTCATTGTCCTCTAAACCAAACTAGCTGTATTCCAATTTCTTCATAAGTAATGAAACTATAGTATTTCTTTACATTTCAGTCTCTTCATCTTAAATATCATTTATTGGTTTAACGTCAAACAAAAAACTTCATTGATTGTCAACACAAAATTTAGCTTAGCACCAGTACAATAAAACTGTACTTTTGCTTGATAAAATACTGTTTGCAATAAGGAGAACAAAAAACCTAATCTCAGGAAGGATAAAGGGATCCTTGAATGTACATCTTAACAGAAGCACCAACCATACAAAGCAATTTCTTTTCATAAATTGTTTGTCAGATACACAAGGTCAAATATATTAATGACTATTAAATTAAGCACAAACGACAGTGTAAATAAAACGCGCCGGCCACGGAGCACGCTGTAGTCCATAAGTAACACCACGAGGAGGACGGAGAGAATGAGGGAGGCGCAGTAGGAGGGTGGCCCCCGCCTCCCAGGAGTTACGCAGCAAAGGTTCCCCTCAGAAGAGAGGACCAGAGTACAGAACGTGTGGTATTTCCTCTCGCCGTTACTGAAAGTCATCCACGGACTTCGACTGTCACTCTTACTGAAGGGGAAGCAGGAGTGAAGAAAACTACAACCACACGTTTCCATCCACTGAATCTGTAAACAAGTATTCATTCTCAAGTTCAACAAAATCAATTAATGATCTAAAGGTAGAAAACCCATAGATACATAGGCTGTGGGATAACACACCAAAGATACTTGGTATATTCATGTGCACTGCAAAATGAAAAACAAAAGACCAGCAACAAAAAACTAATGGCTAACTACCTTTGAGCTACCGAGTGCTTTCGTGGTTGATTAATAAAATGGATAATGGATAAAATGGATCAGTGTTCTATGGTTTTGTGAGCTGGACAGTGTCTGTGTGTGTGTGTGTGTGTGTGTGTGTGGTTTCTTCTCTGTGAAACTCCATGTCTTCCAAGTTAATGAAGGTACCATCCAGCCCAGTGGATATCCTACCACTGGTAGCTGGCCTGGCCATAAGCCTCTTAGCTGCACACAAGAGATCACCAAGGTAAAATTATCTCCCACCCAAAAAAATTTGCTTTCCCTCATGACTAAACAAACCGAACAAAACAACACAAAGAAATCCTCAACCCGATCCATCCTTAGTCCCACAAATACATTACGACCAAATGTGTTCAACCGGGTGGAAAGATATACATTTTATTCCCATACACATGTAGAATAATAAAAATCGGGTTTTCTGGAATCCTGAAAAATCCCTACAGATTGGAACCTGAAAGCTAATCTGGAGCACCGAGCACCTCATCCCAAAATCAAGCCCCTCCTCCAAGAATCAAGCACCTCCTCCCAGAATCAACGTGGTCGTCATGACCTCCGACCTCCTGTCTGCTGAATGCGGAGGTCCCAGGTCACCCGTGAGGAGTGTTCTTCCCAGAGGCGGAGCCAGAGGACTTTTCACCATTCCACAATCACCGTTACACAGTTCCTACCGACAGGGTTTATTTTGATCTGCTCGTCGCCACCAGAGGTCAGGGGTCGGAGGTCAGGGGTAAACTCAAGGGACATGTAGGGGAGCAGTTTAGATGAAGGGGCCGAGACTCGGGGGGCTACCGGCTGCAGGGCGTGGCCGTATCCGTCCTGTCCCCTTCGTCATCCTCCTCGTCCTCCTGAAGAATGTGAATGGAGGAGCCCAGAAGACCCTGGAGCTCCGGAACACAGCGGACCAGTTCCACCAGCCCCTCCCCCTCCTGCAGCTCGTTCTCCGGAGGCCGTGCGGAAACTGAGCTCACCTGGCTGACTGACACCTGCCTCCACAGCTCTGCCTGCGCCAGGCTCACCACCTCCAGGTGTGGGTACCGAGCCCGGAATATCCGGGAGGACATCTTCAGCCGCTTCAGGACGTCCGTCAGCAGGAACCAATTGCAAAAGCTGTAAGGGATAAACACCTGGTTTGTATTTGTGAAAGCTGAGCTCATCCAACAGGCTGACATAAGGAGTGGTTTGAAGGATTTAAAAAGGTGGTTCTGGGTTTAAATTGGCAAGCAGGAACAAGCGCACTGGAGAAGCAGGGAGGACGTGTGTGTGTGAATGTGTGTTAACTCACCCCTGGGTTAAAGACACTTGGACATGGTAGCAGGGCAACAGGGGATCAGAGGAGAATTCAAACAGGAGACAGTCCATATCAGAGTCTCTCTCATCCCTCCCCGCTCTCGCCTTGTCCTCCTCCTCCTCTCCTCGCTGTGAGAGCAGGAAGTCCCAGCATGCCTCCTGGCCAGTCTCTGAAAAAACATTTATTGAGGTAAGCACTGGACAGCCATATAATCACACGGGGACAGGCTCCTTTCTAGGTTTCTTCAGAGTACAGCTCCTCTGTAGGTTTCTTCCTAGGTTCTGATCCAACTAGGGAGTTTATCCAAGCCACTGTGCTTCAATTACTTGCTGCAGCTTGCTTTTTAGAGTTTATGGTTGGGTGTCTGTATATGCATGACATAAAAAGTGATTTATAAAAATTAATTTGACTTATATACACCAGTGGTCCCCTGCCTGTGTTTGGACAGGTTGTGCCATTGGTCCTCAAGTATTTTATGTTTATTGTACTGGTAAAGTTATTGGTAAAAATGCATTAACACGTCACATTTTTAATGCTATACATTTTTTGGGAAAGCACTATTTGCATAAACCTTTATTTATAGGGGTTATTCACCAACAAGTAATGTTCACTAATCACAAAATTATCAATTTGGTGAGAGCCGATCATCTCATAGAACTTGTAGGAAAGCAGAGCTGTAGGTGAACGTATGGTGCAGCTCAACTGTCTGCATAAATACGGCACTAACTTGGGGTAGAAAAGGGCAGGTTAGTCCTAATCATGTTATGAAAGCGGTTAGCTAGCTAGCAGCATCAAGAGATGTGGGCTACTAATTAGTTAGCTTTACTTTTGTAATATGATGTGGCTGACTCAGGCTAGAAATGGACATGAAATGAAATGGAAGTGCGTTTATTTACATCATCAAACATCATTCAATGATACAGTCTTTTCCACTAAGGCCAACTCTGAATGGATCTGGTGCCAGATTTATGCATTGAGGACCAATGACCGAAAGAGGTTCCAGACTACAGTATCTGCAGACAGACCAAGTGACTGGGACATAAGGCTTTAACAGTGTGTGAGAGTGTGTGTTTCAACGTCAAAGTCAAGAACATTAATAAGAGGGAAAGGCCAACTTAAATGTTGGGATCATTTTCTTTTTGACTACCTGTCAGGCGTTGCAGCATCAGAAGGAATTTCTGGGGGCCGAGAAGCCAGGCTAAATTGCTAGCAAGCGAGACATATCTTTCGAAAAACAATAAATCATCCCATAATCACTAGTTAGCTACACATGGTTAATATTGCTAGGTAAATTTGCCTATACTGCGTAGCATAATATAACTGCGATGTCTGTTAGTAGCCTATGTCATCAAATCACAGCCTACATCAACTTTGCCTAACCGGTACTGGTTTAACAACTGCGCATTCGCGAACAAAACACAATAATCAACTTATCTAACCATAAACAACGATTACTTTTTTTAAAAACCAATACACAGACATGTTTTTAACCCTGCATATTTAGCTGAAATACATGACTGTTAGTAGGCAATATGAACTAGGGACATCGAGTCACTTCTCTGGAGCGCAGTTCAAGCCGAGTTCTGGATTGAATGCAGCGGTCTGCACCACCATCAGTGGGCCTCCTGGCTCTCTGAAAACTGTGAAGACCATTTCCTCACCAACACTGTAATTAATTCGCCAGAATGTTACATGATTATTTCATATCAAAGACTGTTCAATATTACATCAAATAGGATCGCCACCCGTTCGATGGAACGGAATCTTTGCGTATTTCAATAAAAGATTTAACGTTCTGTTTTCGAAACGACCGTTCCCGTATTTGAACATCCTAGTGAGCAAAGTCATTTCATGTTAGTCAGAAATACCTTTTAAATTTCTTCATAGTAAACACAGCCTTCAATGTGCTCCGTCGTCGATCACGCGCCTATTTTGCCACGCTGTGTGTGAGTGCGCGTGCTTTCGTGGGTCCAACTCTCAGCAGAGTGGCTGTCGCATACACCGTTGTCGTGGTAACGCTGAGGCGCGGGAACTATGCGACAGCAAGCGAAACAATGGGAGGCAGTTTCGCTAAACGTGTAGTGTAGCTGGTCTTTCGGCGAACTGATATTATTAGAATTAAGTCCACGGTTTGACATTTGATAGAGCAGAACGTATAAACTGAGCGGTGGTGAAAACCACGCAAAATGTTCTGTTTATGTGAAGGGTAGACACAGAGGTGAAGGGTGGAGATGGGTATGTTGAAATTGAACATTTTTCATTATTTATTTGAGACTCTATTTAATATATTATGTCAAAAAGTTTCATTAAAAATATTCATTGTTAATTCAGTATTGTTGTAATTGTTTTAATTTAAAAATAATTAGAATCGGACGATTAATCTGTATTGGGTTTTTTGGTGGCCCAATAATTGTGTTCAAATATCATAATTTGTCGACGTCTAGTTTCCACTGGACCACAGATAACAATCAGTGACTTCCTGAATAGCAGTCCTCAAGAGCTTTTCACTCAGATTTGGTGATGCCCAGAAAAGAAAAGTTTGGGAACCGTTCTTTCCCCCTAGTGAATGTATCTCCTAATAACCACCACTCTACACTTTCTAATCATTACTTATAAAAGCCATAACGCCTCAAGCAAGGCATCAGTGTTGGGAAAGTCAATGTTAGGAAAAATAATCTGTCAGGTTCCTTACCAAACACAGAGCTGCTGTAGAAGTCCCATGGCACACTGAGATCCTGGTCATTTCTCCCCTGCAGGTCTGTGAAGTATTCTGAAACAGCATGTCCAGGGACAGGTTAAAACCACCAAAACTTTCCCGGTGTTCTCTGAACAGAACAGACTGATCAATACTCATGTCGAAATATCAAAAAGCGTCAGGCAACGATGTGACGACAAGATCACCTTAACACCTAAATCCTCCAATGACATACAGTATCTAGTGACCAATGGGAATGGCCACCATTCATTCATTCATTCATGTACATTTTAATTTATAGGCACTACAACACATTTATAATATTTAAGATTTCTATTCATACTGTCCATATTCCCATTTTTACATAATTTGAAATTGCTTCTAGTCACTATTGTTATGTATATTGTGTATTTTCTGTAATTATTTTTGCTTTATATATTTCTTAATTACTATGTAGATGCCGCGTGCCATGTCACACGAATCACATTGTTCAGAATGACACATGTCATTTGGTCCACCTGACAAATAAAAGACTGACTTTTTAACTTTGACCTTTGTGTGACACGTCAGATTGGGGTCTAAGGGGAGGAGAGGTGAGAGTACCTCTGAGGAAGGTCTTCATCCCGGGGCTCTGGGCCAGTTTGACCGCGGTCTGGCCCGAGTAGGTGGCGAGGTTGGGGTCCGCCCCGTGGTTCAGCAGCATCCACACTACAGGAAGGTTGTCGCTGGCCACTGCGTCATGGATTGGCCTGGACAAACACAACATGCTTTTATCAACACACAAACTTAAACTGCCTCACAACACACCACATAAGTGTGAAGGCTGCGTTCAAAGAAACTTAACAAGCCCGGAATCAAAGTCGTCTATCGCAGACATGAAACTTGGCAGGCATGAAGTGTCTGAGGAACATACGCGGCTGAGGAACATACGCGGCTGAGGAACATACGCGGCTGAGGAACATACGCGGTCCACTCCAAGTCCGAGGCTTCATTAAGTGGAACTCACTGTGTTCCGTCCTGCTCATTAGGTGGAACTCACCGTGTTCCGTCCTGCTCATCAGGTGGAACTCACCGTGTTCCGTCCTGCTCATTAGGTGGAACTCACCGTGTTCCGTCCTGGGCACTGCAGTTGACGTCCGCCCCGTGTTTCAGCAGAACCTGGACTATGTGGCTCCAGCCTCGGGAGCAGGCCTCATGGAGAGCCGTGTAACCCGCATTGTCACGCCGGTTCACCTCCCGAATGTCCTTCTCCAGACAGTACAGAACCACTTCCTGCAAGAGTCACGCAAACACACCGTGCATTCAGCCACCATGGCAACGCACAGCACCAGTCAAAGGTTTGGACACACCCATTCATCTGACTCGTACGGTAGGTCTGCTACAGGCACCCATGTGTAGGTTTTGGGTTTAGAGTTCAGGGTCTGGTGGGGGTGGCGTGTCAACCACCACACCTGAGCAATGTTTGAGGAATAAGTACTGTGCTGAAATGCGGGCTGGGTAGCAGATCAGTACCTGGTAGCCCAGCCGAGCGGCTCGTTGCAGCAGGGTCTCGCCAGCATTCTTGTTGACAATGAGCCGGCGAACCTCCGGAGGAACGGGCCTGCTGCGAGGAGACTCGGGAGCTCCTCCCCTCCCTGAGGTCCCCTTCTTGCTAGCTGGAGGGGAAGACGAGCTCTTGGCGGTGGCCGGGAGGCCTGCTGGTTTCTTAGCATCGGGGCTGTCGTCATCAGTTGCCGCGGAGGCAGGGTGCTTCCCCAAGACGCAACGTTTGCTCTTCAGCTGCATAAAAAAAAAAAAAAAAAAGAGATCCAGGGTGGTGAGATTCATGTGTGAAGGAGGGTCACTGCAAGGACGAGCTGCCCCCTCCTCACTTCAGGGGATCAGCTGCCAGGACCCAGTAAAAGAAGAGTTGTAGTAATTATTTGCGCCACAAGGGGGCACCACAAGCCAAGCTTTAAAGCTCAGCACCCCACGATGTCTCACAACAAGGATCTGTCCGATAGGAATCAGACCTGCATATCTGTGAGATAAAAGGTCTCCCCAGATGCTGCCGAACGTCCTACCTTCTTCGGCTCGTCGGTGTCACTCAGGTGCTTGCTCTTGAACTTCCTCTTCCCTGATGGCTTGTCGCTGGGGTCCTGGGAGGCGTTGTTCTCTGACTGCCGTACCGACCCTGAGCGCCCGAACAAAGGCCTCTTGAGACCAGGCTCTGGGCTGGTGCCGCGGCTGGTCAGAGTGGCGCTGAGACGCGGGTACATGTCAGCCCTCAGATCTACAGCAACACAGAAAAGATTCACTCAAGGGTTAGAAGCAGTGTGTTAGGTGTTATTTAAACGTGTGGTCTCACAATGAGGACAGTTAGGCTCATATGAAGCTACAGAAGTATTTTTTACAGCACCGTGAAGAGGTACACCCCCTGAAAAGTATGAAAAATGAAATAAAAGGACATTGGCATATGGGTGCCTTCTCATGTGTTGCACAGAGCTGGGGATTGCCAGGGTCATTGTGATGTGAGGTCAGAAAAAGATTAAAGCGATTCTCAAAATGTCTACACACATTGTGATTCAATGCCTTGATGTTTTACTCTCCATATTACTGCTGCCACATTAAGATCTTGACCACAATAAAAACATGTAGACAGAGTCTCTCCTCTGCACTGTTCAACCAATCCAGTAAATCAAAGCAGAGGGGTTAAGATGGAGAGGTGCCTTGTTAATGTCCAACAGCAGACATTTCGTCACATACCCCCTCTCTTTCCATTTCCCCATACAGCCGTAATATCTGCATGTCTGGATTGGCGCAGACAATGGATGCAGAGGGGAAATGGTTAAAATCATTCATGGAAATAACATTAGGGAGCTCTCAAGTGTAGCTGCAGTCGAGGGCTACATCACTACGACGTGTTCGCATACCGTTCCAAAGTTCAACGCGAACTGGCCCACAACCGCCTACCCTTGTGGGAAGGAAGGTCAGGGCCAGAACACGTCGAGCTCTAGCCGGGTCTGTGCCGGGTCTGGTCTCTACAAGCGAATTGTGGTTGTTAGTTAGAAGAGTGCTCTCCTTCATGCATGTTGCTTCTGGCTTACATTTTGCTTGCATGGGTAGCGAGACAAGAACCTGAACAGCTTGGCTGTATGCGCCTCGGAAGGACGCACGTCCCCATCTTCAACTCTCACTAGGCTGCTTGAAGCAGCTGCGATGAGGCATGGCCAGAATCACAAATCAGTTACCACAAAAGTTGGAGAAAAAGGGGAATATTTTAAATTGTAATAAAAAAGCGAAGTAAAAGAGCTGTATACAAATCCATGAAGGAATAATAATATTTCTCTGCTAAACTAGTACAGCAAACTAGCGCAATAATGCTACTTTGATATTGTCAAAAACAATGCGAAGAAGTCTAAAAAATTATATCAAAATAAATCACAATCGGTTTCTTTCCCATCACTAGTTTTGCTGTAGATGATGGCTGGAGGAGAGAACAGTGAGACAAAAGAGGCTGATAAAATCAAAGGCCTATTGAAGTGGACATGCCCTCCATCTCTGCTGAAGTGTGCCATCCAGAATAAAGGGTGATTAACGGGACAAAAAAGGCTAACTTCAGGCATGAAAAACTATCAAACTCTGTCTATTTCTCAATTTGAAACAGGTGTGCATTTGTTGGTTCACAAATGACGTTGATAAGTTACTTCCTCTCGTCAGATCCTGCTCATTTCTCCTGGGGAGGGATAAAGGCTGCTCACTGAATCCTTCAGTATTCGCACACAGTTTTCACAACATCACTTTTTGTATTGAAAATGTAGTGCTTGGAAAGACGTGGCAGTATGACAGAAAGATGTCACTGATCAAAAACTGAAGCATTAACTGAACTGGTCTGATGTGCCATTTGTCGGTTATAATGTTATTTGTGCGTTTTGTGAAGTCAGCCGTTAAAGAAAGAGTGCCCTCCAAAATTATTGGGACGATGACACGTTTTTTCTTCTTTTGACTCCATACTCCAGATGTTGGAAAATCCAAAAATGACTGAGGTTTAAGTATACATTCTCAGCTTTTATTTGATGATATTTCTGTACCTACTGGTTTCACCAGAAGAAAATGACAACACTTTTTATACATACTACACCTATAAAAGTTCTGGGACAATCGGCATGCCATGTGTTTCTGGTTAGTCAGGGGGGCTCCATCCGATCAGGCACAGAAGACCTGCCAATGTCTAGTCTTGATTCTAAACTTTGATTGTCTTGTCTGCTATTGGTTGTCGGTCTACATGAGGACTAGAGTTAGTAATGAAAGTTGTGGAAACCGTTTTACAAACAAATGAATCAGAAACTTAGACAAAACCTCAGGTTTACAACAGTTTGGTATATCATTAAAAAGAAGGAACGCACTGGTGAGCTCAACAGTTGCAAACAGGTTGGTAGCCCGTGGAATACAGCGGATGACTAAAGAACGCTCATCATAATGGAAAAAAAAAAAATTGCTCCAGAATTTAGGGGTGGATGTGTCAACCACAGAAGACCTTCAACAGCAAAACTACAGAGGCTACACTGTAAGGTACAGACCACTAGGTCACCTCCAGAGTACTGGAAAACAGTTGTGTGGACAGATGGTGTTAAAAATGAACATCTACCAGAGTGGTAGCAAGAGGAAAGCATAAATAAAAGCAAAGGCCTGAGAATCATAACATACCACCTCATCAGTGAAACAAGGTGGAGGGGGTATTATGGCTTGGGCATGAATGGCTGCCACCGAGACTGGCTCACTTGTTTTCATTGATGATGCGACAGCTGACGGCTGCTCTGAAGTGTAGAGAGACATCTTGTCTGCATTAGTAGAAGCACATGCCTTAAAACTCATACAAGAAATTGACACCAAGGCAGGTTTGTCATACAAGGCATTGACACCAAAATTACTGCCTTAGCAACTAGGGAGTTTATCAAGATCACCACCAAGTAAAACCTCTTAACTGGCTCAGGCAATATTCAAAGGTAAATCCAACTGAACACAGCTTTCATTTGCTGAAGATGAAACTAATAGAAAAGCAAGAAGACCTCAACAACATCAAGATGTCCGCAGTACAGGCCTGGCAGGGCTTCCCCAGAGAAGACACCCAGCATCTGGTAGGGTCAGTGGGACCTCAGACAGTTTTTGAATGAATACAATATGCAATCAAAAGTGCTTAATTTGGACATAATAATTGGTACCAATACTTTCGGTGCCCTGAAATAGGTGGACTATTTAAAATGTGCTGACATTTCTAAATGGAGAAATCAAATACTCTCAATTAAACGCTAAGAATCCTTGTTTAAAACATAGAAATTGTAGGGTTTTAAATCAAAATATAGTTTAAGAATATAGAGTAAAAAAAATAAATGTAACCACCTTAAAACTGTCATACTACATACAGCTATATTCAGTCATTAAACTACATAACTCTGCCTTGTTAAAGGCCTGCAGAGACATTAAACATCTAATCAAACCCTTAACCGCACTGTCTAAGTCCAGGTAAACTGTACCTGATCCAGCTGGAGTCCCATGTCTGGGTGGGACCTCTCTCCCCTCCCCCTCTCCCCCTCTGTCCTTGGCCTTCTCTATGATGTACTCCCCATTCTGGTCCTTGGCCTTCTCTATGATGTACTCCCCATTCTGGTCCTTGGCCTTCTCTATGATGTACTCCCCATTCTGGTACTTCTTGTTTCGGCAGCGGGTGCGTTTTCTCCGCGTGGGGTTGTCTCCCTCAGTACAGGAGGCGGTCCTGGTCTTGAAACGGTCAGCCTTCTCAGGGAGGGGGTTGGTACGCGGTCTCCCCCTGGGCCGGCGAGCAGGCTGGGGGGGAGGGGACGCTGGGTGGGGAGGGGATAGTGGAGGTGGAGGAGAGGGAGTGGCGAAGCCCCAGTTCTCCAGCCGAGCCTCATCCCCTCGTCGTCGGCACCTCCTCAGCCTGGGGGTGGAGCCATCTGAGGATGCTAGCTCCTTGCCGGTTCTGCCAGGACTTCTGATAGAACCTGAGGTCTCCAAGCTGAGTGGACTGGGGAGCAGAGTGCCACTGCTACCTGTTAAAACCACGTCAAAAACAGACTCACTCATTGTGCTTCAAAACAACGTAGACAGAAAAATCCTGATAAAGAAGTTCTGAAATACCTGTGGCTAATGTGGAATGTAAAGTTCTACACTATTCTGCATTGTAGAAATTTAAAAGATGTATTATGTACTGGGTGTGACAGTTAAAATATGATATGAATTGCATTCAAAGTTGTACCATGTAAGATGTAGTATACAAACAACAGGAACTCATTTAGGCTCATCGGCACCACTGATCAACAGAGTAAATTCCAAAGCTTTAAAATGTTTTTTGATTCCTAGCCTCATCACAACATGTATAGAATTGAATGACATTAGTTTCAAAGATGCAACAAAAACAACTATCTCCGCCCCATGACAAAATGGGTAAAATTGCAGAAAATACACATGGAAAATGACACGTTCTCTCCTTTGTCAAGAGATGAGCAATTAAAATGTTCCCAGGGCCAAATACATGGTTTGTTCAGTTACACAACGCCAAAGTCATTGTAGAACTACTGGCATGTTTTTTTTTTACCTCATTAATGTTTGGTTCTGATTATGAAGAGGTCCCTGATGATTTCACTCTCATACCATCATAAGAGATTGAGGACCAGTACCTGGTTTGTAGTGAACAGCTTGGCTCTCAGGGTGGCTGCTCTTCTCCCTGCGTGTACTCTTCCTCCCCTCATCGTGTGGGGTTGATTCAGCCACTGACACTCTCTTCCTCTCCTCACTGTGTGGGGTTGATTCAGCCACTGACACTCTCTTCCTCTCCTCACTGTGTGGGGTTGATTCAGCCACTGACACTCTCTTCCCCTCCTCACTGTGTGGGGTTGATTCAGCCACTGACACTCTCTTCCCTTCCTCATCGTGTGGGGTTGATTTAGCCACTGACACTCTCTTCCCTTCCTCATCGTGTGGGGTTGATTCAGCCACTGACACTCTCTTCCCTTCCTCATCGTGTGGGGTTGATTCAGCCACTGACACTCTCTTCCCCTCCTCACTGTGTGGGGTTGATTCAGCCACTGACACTCTCTTCCCCTCCTCACTGTGTGGGGTTGATTTAGCCACTGACACTCTCTTCCCCTCCTCACTATTTGGGGTTGATTCAGCCACTGACACATTCGGCTCCAGTGCAGTTGTGCGTGGTTTCTTCTGTGGAAACACATAGGACATAGTGAATGCACAAAATAGGCAATTCAGCCAATTGATCATAAAGCTTTGAGAGCATTTGAAGACAACATGTAAAAGCATTTAAGTTATTTTTATCTCAGTCAGTAAAACTGAATAATAATAGAATAAACAGACTGCTGTTTTGATAAAAGTGACTGTTATTTTACATACTCATTATAAATGTGGACAAGTCAAGCCTGTTAATGTAATGAACAACTTACATTTTTGGGTTCTTTCTTTACTGGGGGGATCTCCTGATCTTGCTTTTTCTTCCCAGCTACCGCAGCCTTTTCCTTTGCCGGCTTCCTGGGACTAAGGGGCTTCTTCTGTTTGGTGACAACAGATTTTGCTTTTGGGGACTCCTCTTTGGTTCCAATAGTCTTCTCCACCTCGACAACCCCTGGACTCTGCCCAGTGAGAATGGATAGGGCAATCCCCTCCAATTTAGCACGGGGCGAGAGACCAAAAGGAGAGGTACTCTCCTCCTTCATTATTCCCCCCTCCAACTCCTGAGCCAACTTGCTGTCCATGCTGTATCTTGTGCATGAACCAATACTTCCAAAGGCATGCGTGTTGCTGGAGCTCTTTGCAGAGACCTGGCTGTCTTTGCCATCTGTGTGTTCCCCCAGCTTAATATATTTCTCAGTGCTCTTTTCTTTAGGTTCAGAGACACACAACTTGTCCAGTTTGTTCATAACTAATGTGGAATCGCTGTGAGAGGAAGGTCTTTCTTTGTTCTCCATAGATCTGTAAGGTGGACATCCAAAAGCTGCCGTCTGATGGAACAGGGTGTCATGGCCCACGGGGTGGTAGTTCACCACGTCAGACCTTCTTGATGCCACAGTTGCCATATGTCCATATCCCTCCCCGGTTAATGCAGTCGTCTCCAGAGCTTTTTGCTTCACTATGGACTCAAGGTTGGAAAGAGGGGATTTCGTTCTGTCCCACTTCTCATCCTCCATTCTGGATGGACTCTGATGTGCAATCTGAGATATGGGGTCTTCAGAACCTGGTGCCCCCTTGACCTTGAAAGTACCTGGACCGACCTTCCTCTGGACTGAAGCCCCTTGGTGTGGCAGAAGGGCCGGCTGTTGCCATAGAGGCTTGATTACAGCGGGAGGGTATTGGGTCGCGGCTTTGATAGTTCCAGATTTCTGGTGTGAGTATGAGTTGGCCGAGCCGGGCAGTGCGTTGGCGAAAGCCCCTTTGGAGGGGCAGCTTTGTGTTACCGCTGGACTGGTACTGGTTGGGTGCTTAATGCCGTGGACATGCTGGTTGCCTTTGGTCATGAATGACGCCTTCTTCCCCCTTGAGGCCAGCTGTTCCCCCTGGTCAATAATGGAGATAGTCTCCTGTCTGGCGAAAGTCTGAAACTCGTCCTCAAAGGACCCCTTCCCATCTTTGCTGCGCAGAGTCGAGGCAAGTATCGGGCTGGCCACACCGACGTAGGTTCCCGGGAGGTTATTAATGGAGCCTTGAGAGGAACCTCTGACCCAGGATGAGTTGGGTTCCAAACCCTGGTGATTCAGGGGTCTGCTGGTCGGCTTTGGATGGGTCCCATTTCTGTGAGTGTTGGGCAGGATAGGATACGGAGCAGCAGATCCATAAGAGCCAATATGGGGCCTCTTTGGATGGAGGGAAACTTTCTGATGCACCTCGTTATGGAGATGCTCTGCGGTGGCAACAGGGTTCGGAGGGCCTTTCACCGTCGTCTTTGGCCTCTTTGACTTGGCGGACAGGTCAAGAGGCACGTCCCTCGGCTCCGCCGGGGAAACGACTGCACGGTCCTCCACCGCGGACTGACCCTTGAGCTTCAAAAACCCTACCGATGTCTTGTCTGCAATGCAGTAGCGCGGAGGGCCTTTCTCCACGCGGTTCTGCAGCCTGCTCTGTGTGGTGATGCCGGCCAGCGCCGGCCCACAGCAGAGCGTAGCAGCGGGGGACAGCGTGAAGCGGGTCGGTGGTGCCGAACCTATCGCTGGATGCCGGACGGGGATAGCGATGGCTGGGGAGGCCACCCCGGAGGACGTGGCCGAGGTATGCTCTCCTTTGGAGGTCTTGCTGCTGAATGTGGAGTCACATCTGAGTTTGGCCGTTGGGTTTTTCTTTTCGGGCGCCGGACATCGACCCGTGGAAAAGTGATACGGGTAGGTCCGCAGCAGAGGTGTGACCCCGGCGGCGACGCCCTGCGGTTGGCTCTCCTTCTGAAACTGGCTGGCCGTGGCTTCCCTCAACGCCGCGATCTGACCCAACGCAGGCGGCAGGGTGATTTTACAGAGCGGGGATGAAAAGTTAGTGCTGGGAAGGAAAGTGACGGGCTGGCCTGGTTTGAACAACGTCGAGCACTGAAACCCAGTGGGAAGACTAATCAGTGACTGGGTCTGGGCATGTGGTTTCTGACCGGACGTCACACTGCCGTGACTCGGCTTCACCGGGTCCTCTGGGCTGACCTTGGTTCCGCACGGCCACTGGTGTGTGAGAAAGGCCCCGGCACCATCAACCTTGGGTTTGGGGACCTCTGGCCTATTGTCTGTCCTCTGGTCAGAGCTAACGAGGGGAGGGCCTGACGCTGGGGCGTTGTTGAGCTGTTGGCAGGCGGGGACCACCGGGCGATGGTTGAATTTGCTCGGATCCGAACAAACGTTAACTGGTGTTCTACAGTCGTCCGCCGTGGTGGTTCTGTTTGGCTGAACGAGGGGCACATCTCTTCTGAGCTCCGGGGGCAGCGTCTGAGGGGGGTTCCCCACCATGCTCACGGCACCAATCTCTTTACTTACCATACCTCCATCCCCTAAATTCACTGGACTGGGATCCACCTGGACGACATGAAAGGCACATTACGCTCATTTTCACTGTTACTGTAAATATCCCGCCCGACTAAAGCACCACAACCCTAACCGGGAATTGGATATATCACTCAGGCAGTGTTCATGCATAGAAATACCTGCATATGCGTTTCTTTAACTCAACATTCCTCTGTTGTTGTTGACCTCAGGTCTGCAGCAGGGAGGTGATCTTCGATGTCAAACGTTATTCTGTCAAATGAAAAGATAAGACATTATGATCTGCGATTAACTCTTATTCATTAAAAAATACATCAGTGACTGTGTTTTTTTTATAACACATAACATTCTGAAAAAGACTTGTACTGAAAGCAACAACAATGAAAAAACACATATTGCATTTGTTTATCATGAGGGTTCATTGGCTCAATACACCTGAAAACCGGTCAAATGATTCAATATTCTCAGCTCGAGTGTTGCCATAGACAAGCTTTAGTAAATATGTATTTTAAGACAGTAATTAAACAGCCTACTGCTGCACCACTGAATACACCGAAGAATTAATCCAGTTTGTCATGTTGGGATGGTCATTGTGTTTTTCATATTTTGGGGGGGGGGGTTATCATAAAATTGTTTTATTGTTTTTAGTGTGAAAGAGCAGCTGGACCAAGAGCGAAAGTCACATGGTCCTCAATGAAACTATGCTGTTAGGTAAATTAATTTTTTTAAGTAAAAATGTAATATTTTTGTTATATTTGTCTTATCAACATAAAGGCATATTTTTCAGTAACTTTCACTCACTCCAATTTTAAATGTTGTATTTCAACTATGAATAAGTTGACTTAAATAAGTTGACTTGAATTATGGACAATAAGCCAGAAGCTGATTCTTCGCCCTCTTAACCCTGGGAAAGGAGCTTTAAAGTTGTAAACCACCGTGTTCGCCCGTCATGGTTCCCCCTCACTGTTCCACGGATGGACGTGGTCAGTGCTGACCAAGCCAAGCATGCTGCAGCATACTGGCTGAGACCGAGGAGAGAAGTCGAAAAAGGAGAAGCAGGTGGGGGAAGGGGTAATACATGGTTCTGAAATCTGCCAAACTAATTCATGCGGCCTGAACTCCCAGCTCATGTAAAAGATCAATCTGAAGGGCAGCAAGAACCTGAGGAATGACGCCACATACTGAAATCCACATTCTTAACCACAGACAATCCATTATTCAATAACGATTCCTAAAGTTCTCAAAGCACGTAAAAACAACTCCAAACGCAAATTTAGCTTATTTGCGCCTTGACCATGATGCCCAAATTCTAAAGTAAACAGAGAACAACTAATCAGACTAGAAGACAATAAGTATAATTCCTGCACAATAATACTGTATGAAAATGCCAGTATTCTTAGTGAATAGCAACTTAAAGAATATAGCTGACTGAAAACAATACTACAAATTCTCTCGGACAGCGGACACGTGAACACACTGCGAAGAAAGGTAAACGCCTTGGACGACTACAAATGGATCCGGACTAACTATCCACCAACAAATGTCAGAGCAATTCACAAGGGTGTAGAGATCATTGTAGTTCCCGAAACATACTCCGTACCGGAAAACCTGAGTGACAGTCCGTGTAGAATATGTCTCTCCGCTGAAATAGGCAAACATGGGCTGAATATAGTTGCATCTGCCGAATGAGGTTTCTGCATTTATTATCACGTAACCTCATGTTGCTGCTATTGCTTATTCTGCTAGTTTGTCTTTGTGCTGCAGACACGTCGTCTCCTCCGCTAAGTAACCCACTGGAATGCTATAGATGCATTTGTATTTGCAAATGATGTTTTCCTTTCTATTGCAGTCTTCCTGCACACCATAAAAAGTCCCACATGTCCCAACTGTAATGAGGTGGTATCCCATACCTATTCGGCGTACGTATAAATGAGAACAAATAATATCCCTCAGACTCGACAATACTTGTTCTCGGTCAACTGACTGCGCAGCCCGGAGCCTACATGCACAAAAGATAGGGATCCGAGTGACAAATCTATACATTTGATGATACTGAAAATGTAGTCGATGAGGTGGGTCGTTACATTTCAACTAATCAAGAAATTAGTTCGATCTCTATAAAAGCTACATATTCATGCGAAAACTCTGAGCAGCCCACTCGCCCACTGAGCTGGCGAACAGTCGAACCATAAATAGGAAAGGACGACAATTGCCTCTCAGGTGATCAGGATGTCCAAGACAGAATACACATGATCAAAATGGAACCAAATTTACCCTTGATATTTTTTACAGAGAAAATGATGTAATAAGCCACAGCACAGACTGATAGATGTGTGCATTTCAAATATCTTGAATGAAATGACTGATGATATTTTCCTTTGCCTTATCGAACACTTACATCGTTAATCCGCACTTGCACGATCCGTGCAGAATGTGGCCAACTAGCCTACCGTCACATATGTCAGGGGATAGCAAATATTCCGGAACAAACATTCCAAACTCCAACGATCATGATTTCAACAATCCATTGCCCATTAGGTACAGTGTCCATTACGCCTTAACCTGATAAATAACATGACTGGAGAGACTAGTTGATGATATGTTGGACTGTTGAATTGACTAATATTGATTGTAAGATATATACAAATATATACACATATTTATATTAGTAACTGACTGTTTCTCTGGCCAATTTTTTGATTAAAAGTATTTCAGAACTAACACATGGTATGGCAACATTGTACGCAGAACTTGTTGTTGGAAACTGTAACGTAGACCATGCCATACATAAAATAACAAACGTAAAAAAAAAAACACGAACAATTTTCTGATCCCTGCGCAGCAAAGTCTCCGTGAAGCCAGTACTGGTCTGCATTACAGCGCTACACAGTGCTAGGCATGTTTAGACAGGCTAGTGTATTTATCTCCGGCCGTGCGACACAAAATGTTGATTTGACTGTCTCATCGGCCCTTGCCGAACCGCTTCTGTGTTCAAAGACATGCACGAGTCAGACCCGAACCGAGTCTTCTCGTCCCTGATACTGAATTATTCGAAAGGTAATTAGCAAACATGATAACGATGTCAAATGACACAAACAATTACAAACCCGTTCTTCCAGAGTATAAATGGACAGTAAATGTCACAGCTCCAGCAGGAATCAAGTGTTTCGTTCTTGTCGGTTGCTGTTCACTAATCTCGACGAATTTCGGTTCTGAAAGTCCGGGGGGGGGTTCGTCAAGACAGTCCGTACCGTATCTCGGTCTATGGTCTGGTGGGAGAGAGGGGCAGAAGGTGGATTCATAATATGGGAATTGTAGTGTCTGGCTACCCACACCCAAATAATGCAAATCAAGAACAGGAAGAGTAAGGACTTCACGTACCAGCATGCAACGCAGTACTCCAGCCGCTCAAGGGGAAAGGGGGGATCGCAACGGTGCGCTAAACTGAAAAAAGCTTACCGAAGTAACAAAGTAAAAATTGACATTTTGATAATAAAGACACTGAGTTATATTGAATGAATACACGAATAACAATAAGTGATTATCCAATTACTGTTATTACCCATGAGGGTGACGGTTGCCTTATGGAGTAAAGCCGGTCAACAAAAAAGGAGAGGTAACGTTTAGTCTAGAGCAGCGGAATGAACACGAGGGGACCAAGATCCTGGCAGGTTAGTGAACGGGAAATACTTCACGGTCTAGTTATGTTTCGGAGTCGGCATCATAATCAGAAAAACTAACTCAAGTCATTGCGGATGTGATGTTTGACCCATAGGTATAACAGTATTTGGAAACACATAAAAACATTTTGTGAACAAGAATTAAGATGTCTGTAAAATGACATTACATCACACTCTACTCCACTTGACAGTGCTTTTACCCTCACTCCTTTTGTTTCTCTCACCTTTGACAATCAGGCCTCCGATCAATTTGTACTTCAAGCATTCTTACACTGACCTCCGCCACTTCAGAATAAAACCCCAGGTCTTGCCTATATTCCAGGCATCCTCTTTCAATTTCCATCCCCTTCCCAATCACAATCCTTGAACTGAATTTACACAGACAGAATATTTCTGACCTTTGGCCCAGTTATCTGCAAAGGAGCTGATTTAATTGGTCAAAACACCAGTAAGTGGAAAAATATGGGAATAAGTGCCGGTGTAAACAAGCCTTGCTCACTGATATCGAGAAATGCATCTTAAGACATTGGTCTTCCCCATTTAACTTGGTACAGTTTTTTGCAATGGTTATTTTCTCTTGTCTCTCTTCCAAACTACATTGATCTTTGCTGTCCTCCCAACTCCTCCACCTCTTCCATGCCATTTTCCCTTCTGGCTGGAACTTATTCATACAGTCAAAGCACAACCTATTAGTCCCTAAATCTGGTTATGCATTTTATCATATTTCTTATCAATGTGTACATGCATTTTATCTGGTAGATAAATATTCAGAGATTAAAGTCAATATCTGAGGATGAATGGTTAAAATTAATACACACTATGTTTCATGGCCGACACATCAGGGCAAATTCCAAATAGAACTGAAAATGTTGACCTGTACAACACAAGTGCGGCTGTCCTTAGCCTCTTTGCACCTAAACCAACTGCCCCAGTTTTGTAACGTGTTTGAAGCCAATGACAACTGTGATGTTTACGAACATTTACGTTCTTGACATCACTCAAGAGTTCTGATATATGCCAAGATGGATTTCATTTTAGAGAGGTATTAGATTTCAACATTTCAGTGTCTTATCTGTATTTAATCATTTGAAACACAACTCCCAGTCCCCTTCATAGAGAAGCAACGTGTCTACATTTATTAGGCCATAATCAATTTTCCTGTTTGTCTCGTTTATGTTTTGTTTTACTAACTACATTCAACAATTTCTGGATTGTAAGCCATGCAATATTGTGTCATTCTAGAAAAAACACTTGATATTTATGACTTTCTTTTTGTGTGCACAATGTGTTGAGTGATTCTACTGTTTCCTCATAAAACTGAATAATAATGACACCATGTTACTCCGGAACACCTTTTTATTAATGGTATCATGACTAAAGCATCTCTACACAATAAGAGTTTAAGAAATTGTAGGAGTTTGAGCAGAGTAACGCCCAAGTCCTGTCAAATTATCATTTCAAAATCAAGTTCACATTTCACATTTGGGTCACATTTCTATTTTGTTTGTATTTATTTTACCTTTATTTAACCAGGCTGAGCCTCGTTTCAAGTCAACCAGACGTTTTTATGACTACTTATTATGCTACTAATCACTCCTCTTAATATATGCCACGTGTTAATTAACCATTAACAAAGCATCTTTCAAGTAAGCTAACCATTTAGAGCACCGATTAATTATTGTTTAATTGAGTGGGTGCCATTGGTGTGCATCACGGTTAGAGGATTAGCCTTTCCACCAATAGAAGTGATTGCAAGTTTCAATGAGTGTCAAGGTATCTTACTAAAACTTACATTTAACTTTAACTTCACCAGTCCTCAAAATATACTGGAATGTTTTTTGATGATACGCAAGCTGAAAAACCTACACTCACTGGCCACTTTATTAGGTATACCTGGGTAGACAACACTATTTCCATCCGCTTCAAGGTTGGATTCAACCTTTAACCCTGTGTTGTGGGTTCAGCTATGCCCTTCTGCACACCACTGTTGTACAGACAGGTTATTTGAGTATTTTTGCCTTCCTGTCAGCCAGAATGAGTCTGCCCATTCTCTTCTGACCTCTCAATAACAGGGTGTTTTCACCCACAGAACTGCAGCTAACTGAGTGTTTTTGTTTATCACAAGATTCTCAGCAAACTCCAGACTGAAGGGTGTGAAATTCCCAGTTCAGCGGTTTCTGAGATGCTGGAACCACCACTTCTGGCACAAACAATCATACTATGGTCAAAGTCTGTTAAAGCATCTTCCCCCCTACTAACGTTTGGAGGAACCACAACATAACCTCTTGACAAAGTCTGGATGTATACTGACTTCCAGCCACGTCATCCGCTTTTTGGCTGTTTGTGTTAACAAGCAGGTGTACCTAAAATGACCTGTGAGTGTTTAGTTCTATTACCTTGCAAGGTCAACCCGATTAGACATAGATCTCGACGCTGGGTTGTTTTGCTTAATGCTTAACCACAATTGTATAGCTCAGATCATTTCAACAGGACGAGCTCAGATCATTTCATACAGCCTCCGAGAGAATGACAGTTGGCACATCTGGCTTTACAAATTTCGACTAAAAACAGGCCGAAGCGAGACTCTTACCCAGGTGCTACAGTGGTGAAAACGAAGTCGGCTACAAATCATCGACTTGTGAATGACAGACATTTGTGGTATTATATATATCTAAGGTCTAAATGACAGGTAGTCTAAAGTAAACAAATATTTGTATTGACCTATTTCCTCACTGTCTCCCGGCCGCGGCCGTTACAGCACAAGCACTTCATCCCACACACGTACGTCTTTAAACTGTTTCTCTGGGGTCTCGCTGAAGGTAGCTATCCGTGTGTTGGATTATTCGCCCATTGCCCAACACCATTCACTCGCGAACTGCAGTAAGTGCGTGGCATCCGCGGTCAGCTTAATCGCTGACATATTTTCAAACATCAAAATAGGGTACATTCACACAGTAGGGCCCTACACATCACACCACCCGAGCGACAGAATAACACGCCAGATTTGTAATGCAGCTTCCTATCGAGCATAAGCGGAACCAGGTTGTCGGCAGTGTAATTGTATTGTGTCTGAGCTGGGGTTACCCAGAGACCTCAACGAAAGCAATCCCGGCAGTGACCGGCTGCTCCGGGCTTCTCCAGTTATCAATTAGTTTTTTGTAACTGCTACAACAGCGGACGTCTAAAGCTAAAAGCTTAAATAGGCCTAACTTAAATACGGTATTACTGATTTGTACACTTCGGTACACGTTTGACTGGGGATCAAAACAGGCACACTTAAAACGGCAAGTTTACAGTTAATGATGCCACAATGTTTTGTTGGAGGCCTTGTGGAAAAGACCGGCGTTCCCTTGCAGAATGGGGCTTATCGGCTACTGAGAGTGGCCTGCATTTAGAGTCGGTTTAAGAATTATTCT
Organism: Esox masquinongy; assembly: GCA_016801175.1. Classification (NCBI taxonomy): domain Eukaryota; kingdom Metazoa; phylum Chordata; class Actinopteri; order Esociformes; family Esocidae; genus Esox; species Esox masquinongy. Next base: position 42,117 of record JACXGI010002931.1, read on the forward strand.
AACGCCTCATATGAACAGCCGAGGCCTGGGGTAGTGTTACTAGAGTAACCAGTACAGGCTACCGTATTCTCCATGTCCCGTCTGAGTTCGCGGTTGCCATTACTTGATATAATGTTTACGTGGAGAATTAAGCAAATCAGACAAAGCATGAAATATGTCACCACCAACTACGCAAAATCACGACGATTTTGTATCAGATGTGAGTAAAAGGAACGGACTATAGGCTAGCCAATAGGTCAATCAGAGGCTGATAAGTTGGAGACGATGCTCGACTTGGCAGGTTGAGGATGCCACGATGTGTAAACTCATGGCAGATGGAAAATACTGTTTTAATGAAATACGTTGTAAGTACTGACGTAATACATTTTATGGATGTAGCAGCCTTAGCAACATATAATATGAGCCACCGCAGACTGAGACATGATTTCACCACAAGTAACATGTGACACGTTTATCCTGACACTTGAAGACGTCTGTAAATTACCAAGTGCTTACATTGTATTCCGTTAGTCTGGTCTGTTATGACCTGTACATGGATTTAAAAACTTTACTGTACAAAAATATTGACAGCAAAGTTTGGTTGAGTTGACTGTTGCCCTCCATGGCGTTGTGCAATGCCCCCTCCAATGCCCCCTGCTCGCCCGTCCGCCTTTGTTATTAATCGCATGGTAGCCTGTACGCCGCCTTACCTTGCGCTCCAAACTGCCCTCTCAAAGCTGGCAAATCGCCTTTTCAAACCACGACAAGTGATTTTTTGCTACTTGGTGGCTTCTGTTGGGGCTCACGAATATGATATTGTAGTAGAATAATTCCAGAGTGAAATTTTGGCTTCTCCTCGCGATCTTCCCTCATCGCCCGTTTTCAGACCGCAGCAGCTGGAGATGAAAATCGCGTACCCTGGGTCCTAGCGCCGGCATAGGCCTACAGGTGAATAACAAGTTGTGAACGTAGTCGAGCCCTTCATTGTATAACTATACATTTTCTTTCAAAACATGGGCGTCTTTTAAATCGTCGATTGACGTTGAAATCACACATTCTAGTCCATGTGCCAAAGCTCCATTTAACATTCTGTTTGACTTGTGCCGACAATGTCTGATAGCGAATGTTTTTCATGGTCTACGTTGGGTAATGTGTGAGCGAATGCAGCAATGGTAGCTTTCTCCGTGCTGTCAAAGTCTTGAATCCCTCCATCCTATTAAATTTTCTCACAGGGATATCACCCTAATGTCAGTACACAACAACATATTGTTCCCTTTTACCCCGTAAATATTCTGTACATCACTGAACACATTAGGCTACATTAGTCACAGCTATCAGTTAGTCACGTCTACAAAAAAAATATGTTCAACCGAAATGTGACCTTTAACCTCTAGGGTACATCAATACATGGTTTTGAAGTTAGAGTCCTAAATTAATTAATTTAAATAGTAATAATGCACTGCCTGTTGTCTGATGAGAAGCTGAGGGATAGAGCTGGGCTAATGTAACCGCTCTCAAATTCATAGGGAGCTACAGTCTACACAATTCCATGACATTGTCATGACTGTGTCGTCGTTTTAACACTGTTTGGCGGCTCTATATTGTTTATTCACATTGACATTGTTTACAAAATCTGGAGTAGAACAAGCTTACGTTATGAGTTCTGTAGTTGTAGTTTGACAGTCAAACAAAGCTCAGGAGACAATAAAAACTTATATTCTTTATGAATAAATGTGCATATTGATTTGTTTTTCAACTTTTATTAAAAATATTGATTCAGCATCCAGGAATTCAATCTTTAAAAAGTGAATAATGATACATTTGAAACTTACTCTTGGTAAAATTTACTTCCAATGACATAATATAACCTTGAAAGCACCAGCTACAATTAAGAAAAATATTTTATATATACAGGGCCATCACAGAATACACAAGGGATTCAAACTATATACTTTCCCAATATGACCGCAAAACAACCCAATACCATGTTACTGGACCTTATCTATATGAAATATAGTTGTAGTATGCTCTGAAATATCTTAAAATCTTTAAAGTCATAAAGAATACACAACATCAGGACCCAGGTGTGTCAGGTATGCAAAGATTTGAATTATAATTCACATAATTTACAGATTTATTTTAAGAATATACGCTAAAAGCTGTCTTAAGAATTTTGTTTCTGAATATGTTATGATCACTAACTGCAATATTTCATCCTCCAACACGTAAATGGCTTTGTACCCATGATCATCACTGATGTGAGTTCATTATATACAATTTTATCCTATCGTAATTATGTACAATCCTAAATAAATACAATGTAAACTGTTTTCATAAAACAAAGGACTAGAAACTTGCAAACCCTTATGCCTGCAAACCATTAAATATACACTGCTCAAAAAAATTAAGGGAACACATAATCATCACAGTATAAAACCAAGTCAGTTAAACTTTAGGGATATCAATCTGTCCAATTAGGAAACATAAGTTATTGTGAATCAATGTCCACTGTTTTGGTGCAAATGAAAGTGAAAACAGGAGCGCTGGAGAGGCAACAGCAAGATAACCCCCAAAAAGAGAATAGTTTTGCAGGTGGTGGCCACGGACAATTGTCCTCTCCTTATCCTTCCTGAGTGATTCTTCTCTAGTTTTGCGTTTTGGTAGTGTCCTTGTCACTACTGGTAGCTTGAGGTGGTACCTGCCGCCCATTTAGGTTTTACAGGTAGTCCAGCTCCTCCAGGATGGCACATCCATACGTGCCTTCGCAAGAAGGTTTGCTGTGTCTCCCAGTACAGTCTCAAGAGCATGGAGGAGATACCAGGAGACGGGCCGTTACACAAGGAGAGCTGAACAGGGCCGTAGAAGGGCATCAAACCAGCAGCAGGACCAATATATGCTCCTTTGTGCGAGGAGGAACAGGAGGAGCACTGCCAGAGCCCTACAAAATGACCTCCAGCGGGCTACAGTTGTGCATGTTTCTGACCAAACTGTCAGAAACAGACTCCATGAGGGTGGCATGAGGGCCCGACGACCTCTAGTGGGACCTGTGCTCACAGCCCAGCACCGTGCAGCTCGATTGGCATTCACCAGAGAACACCAGAATTGGCAGGTCCATCATTGGTGCTCCGTTCTCTTCACAGATGAGAGCAGGTTCACACTGAGCATGTGACAGACATGAAAGAGTCTGGAGACGCTGTAGTGGACGATATGCTGCCTGCAACATCATCCAGCATGACCAGTTTGGTGGTGGGTCAGTGATGGTCTGGGGAGGCATATCCTTAAAGGGTCGCACAGACCTCCACATTCTAGCCAACGGTACCTTGACTGCTGTTAGGTAACGGGATGAAATCCACAGACACATCATCAGAACTTACCCTGGTACAGTGGGCCCTGGGTTCCTCCTGGTGTAGGACAATGCCCGGCCTCATGTGGCCAGAGTGTGTAGGCAGGTCCTGGATGACGAAGGCATTGATGCCATTGACTGGCCCTCACGTTACCCAGACCTGAATCCAGGAGTGCATACAGGCACGTTGGGGCCATACACACTATTGAGTCACATTATGAGTTGCTGTGATGAAATTCATGCAAGTTGGAACAGCCTGTGATTTCAATTGTTTACTTTGATTTTATTTCGGTTTGAGTTTGAATCCAGCCTTCAATCGGTTGGTGATTTTGGTTTCCACTGACTATTATTACGTCATTTTCTTCTCAACGAATTACACAATGTACAGTAAAAATTTTGATCTTTAATATATTTAGTTCATCGAGACCTAATGTGTAATCTAAGTATTCCCTTAATTTTTTTGAGGAGTGAGGTTAATATAAATTAGGATGTACAGTTATGCTCAAAAGTTTGCATACCCTTATGGGGTTATGGGATTTACATTCAACTGTAGGTCATAACAGAATGGCACAATCATAAAACAAAACATAACAACAAAGAAAAAAATTAACTGACCACTGTTCAAAAGTCTGCATACCCTTAGTTCTTAATACGTTGTATTGCCCTCTTTAGCATCAATAACAGCGTGCAGTGTTTTGTAATAGTTGTCTATGAGGCCCCGAATTCTTGCAAGTGGTATCGTCTTGGCAAAATGCCTCCAGGTCATGCAAAGTCTTTGGTCGTCTTGCGTGAACCGCACGTTTGAGATCCCCCCCAGAATGGGTCGATGATTAAGGTCAGGAGACTGTGATAGCCACCCCAGAACCTTCAGCTTTTTCTGCTGTAACCACTGGAGGGTCAACTTGGCCTTGTGCTTAGGGTCATTGTCATGCTAAAACGTCCAAGAGCGTCCCATGCGCAGCTTTCATGCAGAAGAATGCAAATTGTCTGCCAGTATTTTCTGATAACATGCTGCATTCATCTTGCCATCTATTTTCACAAGATTCCCTGTGCCTTTAGAGCTCATACACCCCCAAAACATCAGTGAGCCACCACCATGCTTCACAGTGGGGATGGTATACTGTTCATTATAAGCCTTGTTGAACCCTCTCCAAACATAGCGCTTATGGTTGTGACCATAAAGCTCTATTTTGGTCTCGCCACTCCAAATTACAGTGTGCCAGAATCTGTGAGGCGGGTCAAGGTGTTGTTGGGCATATTGTAACCAGGTTTTTTTGTGGCATTGGCGCAGTAAAGGCTTCTATTTGGCAACTCGACCATGTATCGTCGTATTGTGCTCCTTGAAACAACCACACCGTCTTTTTCCAGAGCAGCCTGTATTGCTCCTGAGGTTACCTGTGGGTTTTTCTTTGTATCCCGAACAAATCTTCTGGCAGTTTTGGCTGAAATCTTTCTAGGTCTAAATGACCTTGGCTTGGTATCAAGAGATCCCTGAATTTTCCACTTCCTAATAAGTGACTGAACAGTACTGACTGGCATTTGCAAGGCTTTGGATATCTTTTTATATCCTTTTCCATCTTTATAAAGTTCCATTACCTTGTTACGCAGGTCTTTTGACAGTTCTTTTCTGCTCCCCATGGCTCAGTATCTAGCCTGCTCAGTGCATCCACGTGAGAGCTAAAAACTCATTGACTATTTATACACAGACACTAATTGCAATATAAAAAGCCACAGGTGTGGGGAATTCACCTTTAATTGCCATTTTCACCTGTGTGTGTCACCTTGTGTGTCTGTAACAAGGCCAAACATTCAAGGGTATGTGAACTTTTGATCAGGGCCATTTAGGTGATTTCTGTTATCATTATGATTTAAAAAAATTATCACAACTATGTGATAATTAATGGCTTCATATGATCATTATCCTTGAATAAAAGACACGATCAGTCATATTTTCAAAATCAATGCCAAAATGTCACAATTTCAGCCAGGGTATGCAAACTTATGAGCACAACTGTATTGTTCTTAAAGGGTCAGAGCAGATTGGTCTTTTACATAAACACTAAAGCTAATGTAATTGCCCCAAATAAGCCTAACATAGGATTTTATTACATTGTAATGGACTGTATAAGGCTGGTGTGCACTCAAATACTAAAATATAATTAGAGTTCAGGTGGGCTACATGCCTCAGCAAGCAAAAGGTAGGAGGGGTGCCCAACAACAGTGACAAAAAATATAATTATGAAATTATGAAATATAATCGTTCAATGCAGTTCATAAGTATTTTGACAGTGACACAAGTTGTGTTGTATAGTATGCACTGCATACTGTATGACTTTAAACAACTCATATTCCTTACTTCCTCTATCCATTTGACAAGACTGGTGATGAAATATTACAATTTTGATCATATTTTCAGGAAACCTTAGATCCTGAGTTTTTTTGGATGTAAAAATATTGATATTTTTAGTTAATGTTTTTTTGAATCAATATGAATATTAATATTGAATGTTTTTAGTATACTGTTTCCACCACCTTTTGTAAACCTGTCTCATTGCAACACCTCCCAATGATTCAGCAGAATTGAAGCAAGCCTTTCTTATAGACATCTGTGCCGAGCCACTCTGCTTTATTTTTTCCAAACAGGGAGTCACATTAGTGAAATTAAAACCTTGGCTCTGCTGGTCCCCGAACCGCCTGAGGGAGTCACTACAGCTTGATAGAACAGGAAATCAATGCAGCGTCAGGGGCTTTTAGTTTGCTGTTTCCCAGCAACTTACCACTTTCCTGAATCATATTTCTGAAATACTCTACTTTGACCCACCATAATATTGATACTATCCTCAGGAAGGCGGTAAATTACCTTTAATGGTGTCAGAAATTGCAGCTTTGGCACGCATGATCGCCATATTCTCTTGGAAAGATTGGAAATGCAAATTGGTCTATGCAGAGAAATTCGTGCCTGATTTAGATCCTATCAGTTGGAAAGGTAAAAGTCGATATCTGTGAATTGTCTGTCCTCTGACAAATTAAAGTGTACGTTTTGATGTTCCTCAAGGTTCTGTTTTGGAACCACTTTTCTTTTCACCATGTATGCTGTCACTTGGTTATGTCATCCAGAAACACAGCTGAACATTACAATGAAATATCGCCTAGCCCCAAAATTCTTTAAGACATCTTCTTTTGGATCTGACAATGAACATTGACGATTGTACAGTAATTGAAAAAACAACTGTGAAGGACTGCGCAGCGTTACTTTAGACCCTGATCTCTGTTCTCTGGCATACAAAACATATTTCAAGAGCAGCTTTTTCCCATCTCTGTAAAATTGCAAAACTCAACCTTGTTATTTTACCAGCTAAGAACACATTTTCAGCTAAAACAATGTTTTTTTGCTAGGAACAGCAGGGTTTTTCATGTTACAACCAGCAACGTTTAATTTACTGGCCCAATGCATTTGACTGCTAGGCTATCCTGCTAGGCTACCCTGCTAGGCTTCCCTGCTAGGCTTCCCTGCTAGGCTTCCCTGCTAGGCTACCCTGCTAGGCTTCCCTGCTAGGCTACCCTGCTAGGCTTCCCTGCTAGGCTTCCCTGCTAGGCTACCCTGCTAGGCTTCCCTGCTAGGCTTCCCTGCTAGGCTACCCTGCTAGGCTTCCCTGCTAGGCTACCCTGCTAGGCTACCCTTCCGCCCATCCGTTGTTGGAGTGTGGTCCGGCCTCGGGGTGTGAAGGGGAATGGAAAGGCTTCTCACCACTTGACTTGATTGAATCACTTTTGGTCTGTCTTTACAACCCCTTGTAATTTCTCTATTGTGCTGTTGGATCTTAGAAGACATGAGCCCTATAACTCCTCAGGACCAACAGGCCTGGTGATTCCTATCTGTCTCTGTTCAAAGTTCATCTGGTTGCACTGACAAACTGGTTTCTACCTGAAGACTCTGGCCACAGCCCACCTGTTCACACCTGCAGTTATTGACCCGTTGGTTGTCTGAATGTTTTTTAATATACTAATGAACAATGTGGTCTTAAAAAGTAATATACTCCTATAATCTCCACCTGGTGTTTCTGAACTAGCTGACAGAAATAACATTGTGAAATGGTTACATTTATAATAATGTCATTTCAGTGCAAGAGCTGTTTTTAAAAAAAACGCAAAGTCACCCGTTTTCAGTGGGGTGATACTTTTGACAAATTCACGATGACATCATTATAACAGACCAATGAAACATTAGCTAGGTAAGAGACAGGACTGTATCAACTTGGGGTTGTTAATTAATGGTTTTAAATGGGACCCCGGGTAAAGATGTGCAATAAAACAATAAAAAATATTATCTCAGTGAAACTTTAGATTTCTCTCATATTTTGAGTATAAATTCAAAACCACAATGACATTATTTATTTTACACTGGGGCATCGGGTTCTGCATAACTGTCTCTAATATACATATGAAATATATATTAAAACATATGAACACATGAAATGTGTGTTGTTTATTGAATTAACTTCCCTTTTATTTAATATTAGGTTTTGATTGAGGATTAAAAATGCAAAAATCCTTAAGGGGCCAAATGTTTTTTTAAGTCACTGTGAAAATGTCAAGCCTAATGTTGAAAGCCTTGAAGCCATGTTTCATGAGCTGAAAGAAAATATTCTAGAAATGCTCCATACGCAAAAAAAGAGTGTTTTTCGCAAATTGTGTGAAAAAAATGTATTTACAACCCTGTTAGCAAGTATATCTTCTTTGCCAGGATAATCCATCTACCTGACAGGTGTGTCATGTCAAGAGGCTAATTTAACAGCATGATCATTACACTGGAGCGCCTTGTTCTGAGGACAATATAAGGCCACTGTAAATGTACAGTTGATCACACAAAGTAATGCCACAGATGTATTAAGTTTTGAGGAAACGTGCAATTGGCATGCTGACTGTAGGAATGTCCACCAGTGCTGTTGGCTGTTAATTTCTCTAACATAAGCCACCTTCAATGTGGTTTAAGAGAATTTAAGAGAATTAAGAGAATTTAAGGGAATCATTTAAGAGAATGGCAGTTTTTCCAACTAGTCTCACAAGCACATGTAATCATGTGTTTGTAAATAAAATATGTTTTTTTCTTTGAAACATTTTCACATAATTAAAGATTAGTTTCATATGATTATTTAGTGTAAGAATAATGTGAAAACAACAACTTTTCAATTTTCTTCACAGCCTTTGTTCGTATTTACCTGGGGTGCCAATAATTCCAGACGGCACTGTAAGCCTACATAAAAAATGCTCTGGTAGATACTAAACACTGCTCATCCCTAAAATCAAAACATCCTTTGGCGGTTATTCTTGTCAGTTTTCTGCTGCTGCCAATGACTGGAATAATTTGCAAAAGATTCCCAAACTTGACCCATATTCATTCAATATCAAGCTGTCTGAACTGCTATATGATCACTGCACCTGCTAAGCACCTTACGCAACTGTGTTTATGTCACCTCATATGGTGAGCAACTTCGCACCACAATCCAGTTGTATCTATAAGTATCCCCTAACACCGTGATCTGTGCACCTCATCCATCTGTCCAAATGTATCACTTCATTCAGGGTAACATATTTACCTCTTGCTTACCCCATTGTACATAATGCTTTTGTTTATCTATGATTGTTTTTATTTTCTTGATGTGTAACTGAGTATTTTGTGTTGCAATTGTTCATTCCTTTGGCCAAGTCATCAGTGTAAATGAGAATTGGTTCTCATTCGGCTTATATGGTAAAATAAAGGTTAAATAATAATGACAAGGAATGAAACCAAATTCACTTGCCGGTTTTGGATTCTTGTTTGGCTGCTTGACCCAGCTGCTCAAAGGCTTCAGCTCACAGACTGATGGCCTGACATTCTCATGTGGAATTTTCTAATAAAAACAGAATTCATTGCCCCTTCAATGATGGCAAGTTGTCCAGAGCTGGATGCAGCAAAGCAATCCCACGCCATCACACTGCCACCCCAATGCTTGACCGTTGGTACAAGGTTCTTGGAGTGAAATGCAGTCTTTGTTTTGTAACATAAATAACAGGGCCCATGACCCTGAGAAAGGTTCCAATCCTGACTCACCTGTCCATAGAACATTCTCCCTGAACTCCTGAAGATCATCCAGGTGCTTTTTGACAAACTCAAGACAAGCATTTCAGTTCTTCTTAGGAGAAGGTTTGGGACAGAAGTGAATCTTCCCAGGACAAAGTCTTGACCAAAGTCTCTCTATGAGTGTTGTGTAAAACCATCCAATGGTTTCCACCTTGCTACTCAGCCATGAATCCCATTTTAGCCCAGTGTCTTTCTGATGGCGAAATCAAACATTGAGGTGCGACAGGCCCTCAGATCCATTGATGTTGATCTTGGATTCTCTGTGACTACCTGGAAGATTTTACACAATACTTGTAGAAAGATCTTGAGATCAGGATTCAATCAATCAATCAATCAATCAATCAAATGTATTTATAAAGCCCTTTTTACAACAGCAGTTGTCACAATGTGCAAACAACAACCGGGTTGAATTTCAGTGGCTAGGAAAAACTCCCTAAGAAGGCCAAAATTTAGGAAGAAACCTAGAGAGGAACCAGGCTCAGAGGGGTGGCCAGTTCTCTTCTGGCTGTTCCGGGTGAACATTTTAAGAGTACAAGTTTTAATGATTAAGAAATGCATGTGGGCTGAGTCCAGAGTCTATTTAAACCTAGTCCAGGTCAGAAGCATGACCAGGTGGACAAGGACAGGGACAACACGGGGGGGTCAGCAGAGTGGCAGCTGAAATCGTCAGGTATCGTCTTGATCTGCAACACAACCAGGAGGACTTTGGACCGGAACAGCAACCAGTCTTTCAAGCCTGGTACTCCATAGGTGTGGGCCACGACCTCAAGTTTAAAAACGTCAGGAGAAGGAAAATTTAGAGAGTGCATTCCTTAGATCTACAGGGATTTATAGTGGAGAAGGGGAACTGACCCTACTCCCCCGGCACAATAATATAGCAGCATAAGACCTTGGGCCTGAGACGGGGGGTCCGGTGACACTGTGGCTCTATCCAGAGGAGGCCCCGGACAGGGCCCAACAGGCAGGAAATCAATCTACCCACAATGCCGAGCATCAACCAAAGGGACACCCCCCAACCACAACCACCCAGAAATGAGGGCCGAGTATTGCCAGCAGAGTTCAACCCAATTGCACAATGGGTGCAACAGAGAGACAACAACAAGCCAGTGACTCCGCCCCCGAATGGCATTGGAGGGAGGGCATCCCAGTGGCGATGAGAGCCCACCTGGCAAGACAGCAAGGGTGGACAGTATCAAGCCTTTCCGGTCACCTTCACACCCCTGGGCCAGACTGCACTTAATCATAGACCATGCTGAAGAGATGAGTCTTTAGTAGACACTTGAAAGTTTGCACCGAGTGTGCATATCGAACCTTAGTTGGCAGATCACTCCACAGTAGTGGAGCTCTATGAGAGAAGGCCCTGCCTCCGGCTGTTTGTTTAGAAATTCTAGGTGCAATTAAAAGGCCTGCATCTTGCAATCTAAGGTTACGTGTAGGTATGTATGGCTGGATCATTTCAGCGAAGTAAGTAGGAGCAAGTCCATGTATTGATTTATAGGTTAACAATAAAACCTTAAAATCAGCCATAACCCTAACAGGCAGCCAGTGTAGAGGCTAGTACTGGAGTAATGTGTTTAAATTTTTATTCTAGTTAGGATTCTAGCAGCCGTGTTCAGCACTAATTGAAGTTTATTTATTGATTTATCAGAGTAACCGGAAAGAAGTAATATTTCTAGAACTCAGAACTCAAATCAGTAATCTAATCTAGAACTAACAAAAGCATGGATTAGTTTGTCTGCATCAGTTTTTGATAAAACGTTTCTGATTTTTGCAATGTTCCAAAGATGAAAATGAGCAACTCTAGAGATATATTTCATATGTTCATCAACAGAGGTCAGGGTCGAGGGTAAAGCTTTCTTACAGTTTTTTGGGATACAACCATACAGCCGTCGAGGTTCACAGTGAGATCTGCCAACAAAACTCTTTGTTTCTTGAGTCATAAAACAAGCATTTCTGTTTTTCTTGAGTTTAACAGCAAGAAGTTCTCTGTCATCCACTTCCTAATATCTGAAACGCATGCTTCCAAGTAGCTAATTTTGGGGCTTCTCCATGTTTCATCAAAATATACAACTGTGTGTCATCAGCATAACACTGAAAATTAACATTGTGATTCCGGATGACATCACCCAGAGGCAGCATATATAGTGAGAACAATAATGGGCCAGAAACCAAGCCTTGAGGAACACCAAAACATACCTTTGATTTGTCAGAGGATATGCCATCCACACATACAAACTGATATCTTCCAGATGAATAAGATTTAAACCAGGCTAGAACATGTCCACGTAGCCCAATTTGGGTTTCCAGTCTCACTAAGAGAAGGGAGGGATCAATAGTGTCAAAGGCAGCACTAAGATCAAGAAGCAACAGGACGGATGTGGAACCTTTATCTGAGGCCATTAGAAGGTAATTTGCTACCTTCACAAGTGCAGTCTCAGTGCTATGATGGGGTCTGAAACCGGACTGGAGCATTTCATAAATGCTATTTGTCTTCAGGAAGGCATTCATTTGTTGGGAAACACTTTTTTCTAAGATTTTTGAGAGGAATGGGAGGTTCTATATAGGCCTATAATTGTTTAATATGTCTGGGTTCAGATTAGATTTTTTCTGAAGAGGCTTAATTTCCACTATTTTTAGTGAGTTTGGTACACATCCGGAGGATAGGAAGCAATTTATTATGTTCAACATTGGCTGACCTAGCACAGGAAATAGCTCCTTAAGTAGTATTGTTGGAATCAATCTATTTGGCAATTTGTGGGTTTAGAACTCATTACTAATTTAGTGAACGTGTCGAGCGATACAGGATCAAAAAATGTCTGTTCTGTAATCCTCCATTTTTTATTTTTGATCCATTATTTTGTAGTTTTACTTGTGTGTTTTGGATCATTGTCCTGTTGCAAAACCCATGTTTGGTTTAGCTTCAGCTTTTTGACAGATGGCCTCACATTCTCCTGAAGAAGTCTCTCGTACATAATGGAATTCATGGTTGACTCAATGATAAGTTGGCAAAGCTGCCCCAAACCATAATGCCACCACCTCCATGGCATACTGTTAGTATGAGGCTCTTTTGTCCAAAGGCAGTGTTTCATTTTCATTAAACATGGTGTCTGGCATTGCAGCCAAACAACTCCACTGTTGACTCACCTGTCCAGAGCCTATTGTTCCAGTAGTGTTGGTCTTTACCCAGGCGTTGTTCCAGTAGTGTTGATCTTTACACAGGTGTTGTTCCAGTAGTGTTGGTCTTACACAGGTGTTGTTCCAGTAGTGTTGGTCTTTAACCAGGTGTTGTTCCAGTAGTGTTGGTCTTTACCCAGGTGTTGTTCCAGTAGTGTTGGTCTTTACCCAGTTGTTGTTCCAGTAGTGTTGATCTTTACACAGATGTTGTTCAAGTAGTGTTGGTCTTTACCCAGGTGTTGTTCCAGTAGTGTTGGTCTTTACACAGATGTTGTTCAAGTAATGTTGGTCTTTACCCAGGTGTTGTTCCAGTAGTGTTGGTCTTTACCCAGGTGTTGTTCCAGTAGTGTTGGTCTTTACCCAGCTGATGTTCCAGTAGTGTTGATCTTTACCCAGGTGTTGTTCCAGTAGTGTTGGTCTTTACAATTGCATACTTTTTAGGGGGATTTGTAAAATTTGCCTGCCTTCATAAATGTGATTGGAATTTTGTTCAAATATCCATGTGTCCAAATATATATATTTAAAAAATGCATTCCAGGGGGTGTCCTTACTTTCTCAAAGGGTGGTAAATCTGATAGCAGCTTGTAACTAACATGTACTACTAAACCAATAAGCTAACTTTTTGTGAAATATAGTAATCTTTGTTTTACATTATATATAGTTTAGCACCTATTTCACACTGAGTTCCACGTATTCTTCAACATCAGTTGGTTTCATAGTGTAGTGGTTATTACGTCTGCTTTACACGCAGAAGGTCCTGGGTTCGAGCCCCAGTGCAACTTCGAATTTTGACACAAGATTCAACGTTCTATGCTCCATAGTAAATCTGTTGACTGATAAACAACACATGTAATATACACATGACACACAAAAAAATAACATCTATTATCCAATTCATATTTGTAACTTGTATCTAACAATTTCATTGCATTGTACAGTCAAGTTAAGTATTGACAGCCTTCATGTAAGCAGAGGTGATTGAGCAGAGGTGATTGCAAAAAATTAACAACATGAACAATTAATCATATTCTGAGCTCAAACTTAAAAGGGGACCCATATACATTCATTTCAACACAATCATTTCTCAATCACAAAACATATTATAAAACATTAATACTTTTTTCTGCAAAACATAGGTTTCAAAGGTATTGACACCACTAAGGAATATTTACAATAAAACCAATCAAACTTGCATCTGCTATGAAATTACAATCAATATATTGTTCCCCTATGCTCTATCAACTGAGCTACACAAAACAATTATAAACAAAATAAAGCACTAGTGGTCATAAAACAAATTGCATAATTCTTTGTAAAAAAAAAAAAAAAGCATTAAAATGCATGAAATGGTGTTTGACATTAAAACTGATTTATTGGAACAACTACAATAACTAGTTCAGTCTGGTGTCTTAAAGAGAAGGAGGCACAGTCAGTCCCTCCAGTCAAAGACCAGTCTGTCCTGAAAGGACACCTCCCCCACAACAGTCAGCAGAGATAGGGAGGGGTCCCAAGCTGCCCTAGATCTCCCATAACACTGTAGGTTCCTTCGCTCCTTCTCCTAGGCCTTCTATACTTGCAGTATTGGCCATCCACTTTCTCTCCTGCAGCTCCATGGTTGGGACACTTCAGCCTGACTTCTGTCCTATTCACTGCCTCCACTTCTTTGGATTTGAAAACCTCCATCCCACCAACACACAGCCAAACTGGCACTGTGAATCCACAAAGTGCAAGGGTCTGTAGCTATTTCTAAAAAAGTGTACTGCACTGGTTTGCAGCATCCCTACTTCCTTTAGCTTTGTATTGAACTTGAATGGTTGGCTCGGCAACATTACCTAGCTAGATAGATAGCTAATGTTGGACAAATCATGCTACTTTTCCTGACTTTCAAATTTCAGAAATACTGCTCAAATGTGTACAAAAAAACTTAGCTACATGTAAAATGACACAATATAATTTCTTGATCGCATACGGCAAGCATGCTTGCCGTATCATTGTGTGAAAATATCTACATATTACTTAAATTATTCTGAATTTGAAATGTGGTCCAAATAACTCTTGTTAATGTGAATAGGCCCTTTTTTATTCTACACTTAATGCCATGCATCCTTGGCAAAGCTGCATGCCATTACCCATAGAAGATCGTTTCACTAACAGCTATGCTAGTGATAATTGCTAGGTAAGTAAATATTTTTTGGTTAATTCAGTTATTAACTGTAAATTGTTTTAAATTGTGCCATTAGGAAGGGGTCATTAAGAAGGTTTGTCCTGGGATAAATACGTTGATTTTTTCTATAATTGTCGCTTTTTCCAATAGTTTCTTGTTGTGTGAAAAATAACACGGTTGGTAATCGATGTATATATGATTTGTTGGTAGCTTGAGAGTTAGGCTACTAAACTATGCCATTTTTTCTACAACTTAAAGGTAATACAGCATCCTGATAATTAGCATACCTCTGGTCTATGTTAGCCATGCTGCCGTTAATGTTCACGAAAGCTTCATTGAGTGTGTATCTGGGTTGTGTATCCCTCATATTTTAGGATTAATCAATCAATTAAATACATAAATGCAGGTTACTCTGCATAAGAGTGTCTGCTACTAAACATTCGAAAATGTTTGATGGCCTTATGTAGTCATAAATGTCATAAATTGTTATAAATCGGGTTTGGACTGAAGCGTCAATCTCCTTTATACCTAGATGTATGTTATTGCCATTCGATAACAACATATTTCCTATACGTCAGCAATGTAGTAAGTCACCTATCATTACACCCAAGAGACAAAAAACATCAGCCAAGAACGTGTCTCAACGTTGCGGTCCGATTTCCACTAAAATTGCACAACATTTTGGTATTACTGTGTGATGTGTAGATAAGACACTTTGTTTGGTTGCTTTGGTTTTAAGGACCGTAACTCTCACTTTCTGCGAGTGACAGAGGTGGCAATCAATATAGCCAGGCAAGTAAAGGTAGCAACTAGTTTCACCTCCAGATAAACGCGAATCCGGTCGATAGGCTGTGTTGTGGTCACGAGGGTGTGTCGCACTGTGCGCTTTCCTCACTGGTACAAAACAGGCAACGGAAATGGGGAACAGTTTATAGTCCACAGAATCAGCACGAGTTTATCCGACGAGTATCCTGTGAAATGTTTTTCAGTCGTTATTATAGATTACTCACTGCAAAATACACAATGTCCTGAAATTATATATGCATCCATATTATAATGAAAATTCATGACGACCAACAATGCTTTCCGGACATTTCACAAGGGGAAACATGGTGTCAGTTGAGTCTGATAAAAGTTTTTGATTTGCGCAACTTTGTGCGCTAAATACCTAAGGTTCCGCCTCAAAGTGCAATATGTATGGATACATATTATAACGTTCACGCAACGTTACATATTGTAATAGATCGAGTTCATATTTGTGGACTATATTCCAGCCCTTGTTATGACGCAGGATAAAAACAGAAAGATAAAAAAAAACATTTCACACAATTCGGCACTAAACCAAATAGCTTGTAGCAAATGGCAGTTGCGGACACGACTGTCCTCCCCGACATAGGACAAAATGCAGAATCCAGCAAGGATGCATGTTTGTCGAAAACATTTAAATTTGATAGTATTTTAATTTTTCTAATGGAGGTTAGACAATGTCAATAACATAAAACTGTTATTCATTAGCCGGTTCCATAGTGTAGTGGTTATCACGTCTGCTTTACACGCAGAAGGTCCTGGGTTCGAGCCCCAGTGGAACCACCACTTTTGACAAATAACAACCATTCCGTGCTCTTAGCGATGTTGTTGACTAATCGACAATACATGTACTATATACCGCACAAACTAATAAATGTTTATTATCTAACAAAAATTCCTAATGACGACATTTCATTCACAGATTACCTCTAGTCAAGTGATCTCAAACAAGTTGCCTACTGTACACTAATGATTCAAAAGGATATTGTTAATAGTCAGAATGTAGCTGATAAATGACACCTTTGATGTCCAAGGCACTTACTTCAGCACTAATTCAGGGTATGTGGATATTATACCCTATTTTAAAACTTGTTTTTTGCTGGTTCCTCATTCTATGATCCAAGAGAAACTAGAAACAAGAGAAGACAGTTCAGTTGTTTTGAAACAGCCATTAAATCTTCAGCTAACTTGAGCCACCATTAGCTAAAAATCAATGGAAGTAATGGGTGCGTGTGAGAAGGTTAATGAAAAAAATCTCTCAATCAACTGAAATCCACTCCATATGTGATTTGGTGTTGCTATACTTGTGATTTGGCCATAAACATTTTTTTTTTACTTCTCACATGCCCCTGTTATTTATATAGATTTTCACTCATTTAGCTGTAGTTTGTAATGGCTGTTAAAGAAGACTGGACCATGGATTGAAGTTTCTCTTTGCCCATGTACTATTTCCCTGGTTGTAAAATAGGGAAATTGTCTTTTAAAGTAAATTATTGACAAAATCGATTCTCATCTCAAAGATCCTCTTTGTTGTAGAATTGCCAAAAATAGGTTTGAAAATGCATTGAGCTCGCAATAGGGAAAATACCCTATTACAAAATGTAGGCAATAATAACTCTATATCCAAAGTATCGTGTTAAGCTTCTGATTATATAGTGTGTTTCCGATAAATAGCGAGTACCAGTTATTAGAATAATTAAACCTTTGCGGACTAAAATAAATGACTTATGATCAATCAATAATTGTTTTTCAGATTGTTAGTTAGTACCCCCTACTGGTAAATCTCTTCTTTACAAGGTCCCAGGCCTTTCCAAGTCAGATCTGAGAACCTATTTCCGGATAATTGAGGGTGATATCCTTGTCAAATGTGCTGCCATTATAACAGTCTCAGAAATCTCCCCTGCCCCATAAAGCATGTTTGCATAAACCCTATCTTATAGAACCAGCCTTCATATAAAATATTTCACTGTCATAAATCCTGGTAGCTACTGAGACTGATATCAATCTGGGTAATATGATGATACTCTAAATAATACAATTAATAATCAGAATAAATCTAACCTGTAAAGTGATGTTTTCACACCTAAGGTGCTGAAGAAAATAATACAACACTGAAGAAAAATAAATAAATAACAACATTCCAACCAGACAGTTAATACCAGACAGTTAATTTTTTTCATAGCTGTTTTCAATAATCTTTTCCAGGAGTAACAATGATTGTGGGTTGCACAGTAAATTAGTCAAACATATTCTGGTTGTTGTGCTGAAAGAGTCATCTCTACCCAAGACCAGAAACCAGAGAAAGGGGACATCCGGTCAATTTACTATTAAAAGAATCACCATAATACCTCAGTTACCCATGCAATTCCAAGTTTAAAAGCGAGTGGTTTTGATAATATTGGATGCTTATCAGTCTCTACTTGACACAGTACACAATTTTTGGGGACCCATTTCGGCTCGACAGCGGCACTTTTGCAACTAGTGGCTAACAATCCCAGAATGGATGTTTAAGATACCACATCATTCTCGCTACAAGGCCATTTACTGATATGGAAGATGTATGATAAGTGTAATCTACTTAGGGTAAGATGGGGTAACTAGCCCCCCCTAAGATAATTGTCTACTTATGGACACAAAAATTAAAATGTTGGGGGAAAAAAGGTATGTGGATGATGATTAGGCTTAGGAGAATAAACTATAAGGGAAACGTGCCTGGCATTTGTATTTTATGTTGTGTTGTTCTATGTGTTTATCACAGTCAGACGTCGGCTGAGAGGTCTACGTCCTGATCGGCTTCACGTGCGCATATCTGGCGTCGTAATTCTTTGTCCCGGGGTTTGGGGGGGGGTGCGTGTAAGGGCAGCTTGCACCCCGGCCTAGCGTCACCACGCTACGCCAGTGCACTCATTCAACATATTACTACTTCATTTAAAAAGTACTCAAGATTTTCTCTCTAAACAAGTGGATTATTTATCTGAAGGCTTTACTACTTGTACATTTTTTTTTTATAGATCTAACTTAATTGAAAGATATCAGGAAATCTTTAAACATTTCAAAAAATTAGATCAACTTACATCAGAATGTTTTTGTGGAAATATGTCCAAACGTTGTGATGACACAAAGAACATTTTTAGTTAATTGTGAATTACATGGGGGGGCAAGTTACCCCACGGAGCTCGTTACCCCCTAAAAGTTGCAAGGTTCATTTGTCAAATGAACAACAACACAGCGAACAACACGGCGTCATCCTGCACAATGAAATTCTTGTGACATGGCACCCGACAACTACATAGTGACAGTGAAGAAGAATATATAAGCAAAAATATAGCCAGACAAAAAAAATGATAATAATAAAATAAAGCAAGAATATACATAACACTGTACACTAGCAGCAGTTTAAAAAGAGTACTGTAAACTAGCAGCACTCTGTGTAGTATTATTGAACATTTAGATATGGCAAGTATTGCAGTAATACACATAACAGTGTGAACTAGCAGCAATTGGTAGAATTATTGAATATTATAGATACATATGTGTGTAATAAGCTTATGAATGGTGGCATAGTACACTACAACTACGTAGTGAGAATTAAGGAGAAAAATGTATACACAGCAAAAATATAACAAGAAGATAAAGCAATATTATACATAACACTGAACATAGCAGCAGTTTAAAAAGAGTACTGTAAACTAGCAGCAATATTGGTAGTAGTATTGAATATAATAGATATGGCATGTATACAGTAATATACATAAAAATGTAAACTAGCATCAATTTTGAAAGAGTATGAGTATGGGGAGTATGAACATTATGGTAGAAGTAATGAATATTATAGATACATATGAGTGTAATATGCTTATGAATTGTGCATGCAAAGGAATATTCCAATGCCCTTTAAAAGTGCCTGAAAGGACATCAGAGCATCTGGAATGTTCATGTGTGATCAGTATGATCATGGATCAGTGTTGCTGGTTGAGGAGCCTTATGGCCTGAGGGGAAAAACTGTTTTTGAGTCTGGAAGTGTGTCCCCCGACGCTCCTGTAGCGTCTACCAGACGACAGCAGTGTGAACTTCCCTATATATCTTCTGTGTTCGCACACTTGACTTGCCCCATTTACTTAGATAGTTATAGTCCAAATCATTGTATGAAGGCTGTCAATAACTGTCTTTCACCGGAGAGGTTCCTAACCCAAAATCTCTGAGCAAATGTATAACATCACACACAGTAACAAACTATTCCCTCTAGTGGACAGACAGGTGTGTTTTTCCCGCCATATGTGATGACGTAAAGAGTCGTGTATGCAAATATAATCCTGTACTACTTTTATATAAATCGTTTTAACTCCTGTGGGCAATATCGGAAAGGTTTAGCTGGTTTCATTTATGCTATAAATGACTCCTCACATCTAGAGGGAAGGAATTAAGGACTAAATTGAACGGATATTCGAACCTATTTGAACGAGCCCTGATGAAAGCACTCGTAAACCGGATGATGTTACACTTTAAACTGTAGCATTTCCTGTTGCTACATTGTTATCATTCCCGAAAATGGCGAACTTAGCAGCTGCCGTTGTTGCTGCCGCTGGCAGAGATCCCGCGGTTGATCGTTCATTGCGCTCTGTTTTTGGTAAGGTAATTGCTAGTGTAGTACTACTAGTTGGTTAAAGTACGTATATATATATGTATACATATATGTCGGAAAATTAGTTAGCAGTATTTAACTGCTGCCCCCGGTCCAACAAGCTGACCAACCTAACGCGCTACACACAACTAGCTTGCTATGTTAACTTGCGCAATTATGCAGGCTTTACCAATACTGTACTAGATAGCAGTGCTGTCTACTGTACAGCAGATTGTTAGTTGATAAAACAAAAAAACACAACAGTAACGGGAACTAGCCATTGGCGATTCACAGACGGGAATGGTTAGGAAGTCAATTTCCTGCGACACAGATTTATATTCTGTCGTTAGCTTGTTGTCTAATAAGTTTCTCCATAACTCAGTCAAAATCTAACTTGGATGCATCCTCTATTTACAGTGGGAAACATTCCATATGAGGCCACGGAAGAGCAGCTAAAAGACATTTTTTCAGAAGTCGGGCTCGTTGTAAGTTTCAGGTAAGTGATTAGATATCGACATTTTAATGTGTAAGTATTTTCCAGAGATACTCAGATTTAGTGCTCGCGTGCAGAGCTGTGGTGGAGTGGTAACGCTCCTTGCTGGTGACCAGAGTTCAATACCCATCTTCATCCTTCGTGTTTGTCCGGTGTGGCTCAGTTGGTAAAGCATGGCGCTTGCAACGCCAGAGGTTGTGGGATCGTTTCCCACTGTGGGCCAGGTCGGAAATGGTCTCTCGGGAATGAATAACAACAGATGATAACTAGTTGAGAGGACAACTTGCCAATATCGTGGCAACGTATTTACCCCTGGGTACTGCACCAGTGCATTCTTTGTGTAATTACTCCTCCTGTCGCCAAAAGCGATCTATAATCCAGAAAACCTTACCAGTCAGTAGGGGTTATACAATGTGGTAAACTACCATTAAGTAAACATTGATGTCAAAATGTTCCAAAGCTCGCTGTCCCATCCTGGTTCTCCTCAATAGTTATGGAGAGAGACAGAGATGGATTGTCTTTGGTAAATTAATATAACTTTCTGTTCAAATATTTCATCATCTGCACCGGCTGGTAAGACTTCCCGGGTTATAGACTTGCCTTCTGTGGTTTCCTGGAAAGGGGGTGAATGTGACGAATGTTTTGGGGAAACTCCATGTGTCAGGAGCCCAATGTCGACCATCTCCCACAGCGAAGGGGCCAGCTTATGATGCCCATGTTGTCTTTCAGGTTAGTGTACGATCGGGAGACCGGCAAACCAAAGGGATATGGCTTTTGTGAGTATCAGGACCAGGAGACGGCACTCAGTGCCATGCGGAACCTCAACGGACGAGAGTTCAGTGGCCGAGCTCTCCGTGTCGACAACGCTGCTAGTGAGAAGAACAAAGAAGAGCTTAAGAGTAAGTCTGTCCTGAGGTACTCTGTTAACCGCAATCAAAATGGCGACAAGGAACGGAACATGTTTGGTTGCTTCTCATTGGTTTGTTGAGGTCGAACACTTCCGTTTTAACTCCTGGCGTGTCCCCCAGGTCTGGGGACGGGAGCCCCCATTATTGAGTCTCCCTACGGAGACAACATCATGCCAGATGAGGCCCCAGAGTCCATCAGCAGAGCTGTGGCCAGTCTCCCCCCCGAACAAATGTTTGAGCTCATGAAACAGATGAAGGTGAGTGGGTTTTCTCCAAATGTTTGAGCTCATGAAACAGATGAAGGTGAGTGGGTTTTCTCCAAATGTTTGAGCTCATGAAACAGATGAAGGTGAGTGGGTTTTCTCCAAATGTTTGAGCTCATGAAACAGATGAAGGTGAGTGGGTTTTCTCCAAATGCTTGAGCTCATGAAACAGATGAAAGTGTGTTTTCTCCAAATTCAAATTTCTGTACATAAGAGGCCAGTGTGTATTTTCAGTTTTCAATTTGACTTCCCTGATTCCGTCTTCTCCACTTCTCCTTCTCAAAACCTAGTAGATAAGGTGAGCGAGAAAGGGCCTCTGACCTTCCTACCCAGTGGGTTTTAGGAGATGGGAGAGTAAGGAATGAAACACGGGTATGCTATTTAAAAGAATAGAAAAAGCAATTATTAGATAAACAACATTATAAGAAATAGCAAATGCGTAAGCGATCGATCTCAGGCATTTAACCATTGCGCAAATGGAATAAATGGAAACAACTCATAACCTACCCTTCCCATCAGGATTTAGAGACGTTTGGTGATCTAAGAGGGAGTTTGATGAGGAGATGCATAGTGAGCATAAGGGCTAGGGCTTGTTTCTGGACAGTGAATTTATTGTGTGAACAGCTGCAATCATTTAATTAATTATTAAAAAAGCTGAAGTAGTAAGCAGCATCGGTCCTGTTTCTTGACAGGATTTGACTTAACAGAACCCAAAGCTATAGTGAATCCAACCATTGGTACAAAGAACTACCCTACTTAAGTGAGATGAAGCACAGCAAGATGTGCGTAAAGCAGCCACAAGTGGAGGAGAAAGACTACTATAAAAGGGGACATTACACACGGATGAGATGTTTCGTAATATTGCGTGGTCTTGCTATATGAACATTGCACATGTCAATGTGAATTCGATTAACTGTGCAGCCCCAATCGGCACAACTTTGCCTAGGCATGCAATGTAATTAAAACTTTTAAAGTTTTTAAGGGGAAGGATACATGCCTGGTATTGAAGCCACATTTACAACCAGTGGCTATATATTCAGAAATGCATTTTTACTTTGGTTTGTTTGTTTTGTTTTTTTATTACAAAAGCAAAAAACAAGCAATTTTCACATTCCCAATTTCTCCATTTTAACACTTAAAACTTCCTAAACAAATACTGATCACAATCTTATCTCAGGGATCTCGGCTTTGTTTTCCATCTTGACATGCTCTGGGTAACTATCTCTTCTCTCGTAACAACACCACACATTCCTGCACATTTGCTATTGTTTGGTTGTGTTCAGTCTCAGTTGATTTATCAACTGTCATTCTGAAAGTTCTTCCCTGAATCAGCTGATGTAGTGTAATCATGTCACACTTCACATACAAGTTGAACAACTTTTTTTATTCATCTTATTAAAGTTACACTTTCTGGTAAAAGCCTTAGGTTTTGCAATGGCTTCCTGCCGGCTGATTGGCCCAGTGGTTGTCTGTGGAGTGTTGGCCAGCAGTCTGGGTTTGTGCGGGGTTGCTTATTCAATATGGTTACCTTGCTTTGTTGTGTTCTAGCAGCTCCTTGTCTTCTTGGGGTCCTGTGAGGTCAGTCAAGGTTGAAGGCTGGAGAGTTTGTTTTTTTCAGAATGTCAGGATTGTGTTCAATTCTTCCTTGTTGAGCGAGCAGAATGATAAGAACCTGATTCGGATCGGTTGTGCTTCGGTAGGCACACGTTGACACGATTGTTCCGCGTTCGCTGAGAGTTTCTACAATCACGTTTAGATAGGTGTGTCCATGAGAGATTTTCATAAATATGCAGGGATTGTACAGGATTTACTTCAATATTTGATTCATTTGTTAAATGCATATCAATGAACTAACGACAAATTGCTGCGAGAAATGTAAGGCGAGTTTTGTCACATGATTTTGCCAAGTATGTGGAATCTCCGAACATGAGGGTTTTGACATCAATATTCTATTTAATGTAGCTGGCTTCCCAATTTATATAGTCAGTTGTGCTTAGTCCGTTATTGTAATACCTTGGGGTGTGATTTTCCTCCTCCAGCTGTGTGTGCAAAACAGTCCCCAGGAGGCCAGAAACATGCTGCTGCAGAACCCCCAGCTGGCCTTTGCCCTGCTCCAGGCCCAGGTGGTCATGAGAATCGTGGATCCGGAGATCGCCCTGGTGAGACTTGGCGCGGTCGTTCAGAGCTGATTTGGTCACGCATGTTGTTGTCACTAGAGACGTCAACCTTTAATCTGGACGTTTGTCTTCATCTGTAGAAGATGCTTCACCGACAGACCCCTGTGCAGCCATTGGTTCCCAACAGTCAAGCTGGACCAATCCCGGTGGCCAACCAGCCTATTGCCCCGCCCAATGCTCCAGTGTCCCAGCCCCAGCCCATGGTGAGTCTGGCTGACACCTTTAGTCGGACACACACCGCCAGCCAATCATGTAGTTAAAGGGATAGTTAGTCTAAAAATCATATTTATCTAAAAATTCACTTACCAAAAGTTAGTACAGAATGGACATAGTCATTTTTTCCGACCATCCATTTTTCAGCTCTGTCCCTGGCTGTAATTAGCATTTTTAGCATCGTACTTTAATGAATGGAAACTGTTCGTCTCACTACAGCAAAGCTGCATTGCAAGCAGAAAACTACTCCAAAACACTCCAAACTAAGACTAGTGGTGTTGTTTAACTCAAAGAACATGACAATGTTGTATTCCTGTAAGTTTCGCTATATATTTGTCATTTCAAATTAACAGGTTCTTCCTATGTTTACCGGTCAGTTTTGTTCACAATTGCATCAATCCACGCATTTTTTCGGGAAGAGGAGGTGTATACATCACAGTAAACAAAAGTTAGTATTCGCTAGCTAGGAAGCAAGTTACCTATTTCATCATTGGTATTCACCAAAAGACAGTGAAAGTTTACTTGCTTGAGAGACATTGGAAAATGCATAAATACGACCAGGAATAAGACTTTGTTTGGGGGATAGAACCTTACTTGTTCGAACCAGAATACACAGAGGATGAATTGACCGAACTAGAGGCTAGAACAGCAGCTGAAGATGGGGGAGATGGTGAACCAGTTAATCCCCAACCCTTGCCCAGAATGTCCGGAGGTTGGTGGTGTAGCTGTGGATCGTGCAATCTAATGCCAACCAAAACGGAATGCTTTAGTTGTAACAAGTGGGAAGTACTGATGCCAACACTGGAGACCATGAATGACCCAGTCCCTGAAGCTGAACTCGTTCCAAGATGTGTGGTTGATCATCCGGATTTTACCCCCCTCATAACTCCTGTGGTGCTGGAGACTTTATTTTTTATTTATTTTTTACATTCCAAAAATTAACTGGAAAAGCCGTTCTAGGCCAGAGGGACCCAATGGCCAGCTGTCAAAATAGTAAGTAGCTACCTAACATTAGCAAACAATTGTATAAGGCACAGCTATTTATTTGGACAGCATATTCCATACACGGGGCAATTAAAATTGCTTTATATTTTTGTGCTTAAAAAGAAAAAACAATCATGCATATTAAAAACTACATTTAGTATCAAAGTGTATGTCCAACCTAGCAAGACAAACGCCTAGTTGTTAGCTAACCCCTTTGAAATTAATTTGCTGAGGACGTTTACAATGTCTCTTGTTGACTGTAGTTTTTTTTTTTGTTTTTTTATATTGTCGAGTCCATACCCAGTGTGATCTGTTTATAGGCCGAAGTGCTATCTTTCTGTTTTGATTCAAGCAGTAATCTAGGTTGCTATACTTGGTAGACATGCAGACAGGCATTTATCTGATTAATGTATTTTTGCCAACTATGTTTCTAAGTGTCATAATGTGATTGTACATCCAAAATACTGTTCAGGCCTGTTGCACATCAGAGTAAAGATGATGCTTTTCCGTCATGTAGAGTATGCTGAGCAACATGCAAAAAATTCTATTCATTCAGTCATGTGTATCTGAACTGAGATAACCTGCTAAACCCCTTAAATGTAAACCTCCCGTCTGGTCCTTGAACG
>JACXGI010002932.1:0-31652 GCA_016801175.1 Esox masquinongy
AATGCCTTAAAATGTACGTAAAAAAAAATTACATATATATATATATATATATATATGTAATTTTTTTTTACGTACATTTTAAGGCATTTAGGCTTTTTATTGGATAACAGATTTTTTGCTGAAAGTGAAGTGAGCTGGACGGCTAAGACCATCCAAGGACACACAGAACATTTGATTTGAAACAGTAGTGTAGGGCAACAATTAGAGATGCACCGATACCAGAGTTTATGCTAATTCCCGCCATATAGAACAGCTACCGACATATATTTTAAATAGCAATAAAACACAAACGCTATGATCCAACAAATGTTTTTTTATTTAAATTAGTCAGCAGAATGAACTCTTTGCGAACTGAGTATATACAGCTCTGGAAAAAATTAAGAGACCACTGCACCTTTTTCTTTCCTCACAAAAAAGAAAGGAAGGTTTTGAGTGAGGAACAGAAGGGTTAAAATTAAGAGACCACTGCAAATTGAACGCTTCTGTTCCTCACTCAAAACTTTCATTTTCAACTTTTTTGGAAAGGACAGAAAAAGGTGCAGTAGTCTCACAATTTTTTCCAGAGTTGTAGGTTGTACATAGGGCTGTCACAATTATTACATAGCCTAATAGCCTGATCACAATAATTTGAACCAGATCGCAAACATTTTTATAGGCAACTATCTTTTTGCATAATATTTTGATTCCAAAATCATGTTTCCAATCTGAATAAGGGATTTTGAAGCAAATGTTAGAAACATCTCAACAAGTATTGTAGCACGCGAGTTGTTCGTTTCCATTGGATGTCTAGGCCATGGGTGCAGAAGTGCGTTTGACCGCTCTGCGTAAAATTATAGGCGCAGATCATTTACTGAAACTCGTTTGCTTCTAAATTTCAGTTTGTTTAAACCTAGGTTAGAATGGTTTTGCAATGCACCATAATGTAAGCTAATTTCGCTACATTATTATTTAATAGACAAACGCATTTCAGTCGCATATTTGTCGCATCAACTCCAATCGACAAAAAACAAAACACTCAAGCATGTGTACAATATTTTGACTAATATTGTTAAGTCGTGTTTTGTCATTTCCAACCAATTTTCCTAAATAGATAATGTGCATTAAAATGTATGGATATAAATATATTTTGTCCCATTGCATATTAAACGTTGAAACACGCTTTGCTACGAAAGGAAGGCTATTTCAATTAACTAGGCTATTTCAAATAACTATTCTTTTCTGTGGTCTTGATGGCCTCAGCTGCATCATTGCTTGTTTTTTTTTTCTAAACCGGCCCGCAGATGTCTGCTTTGCCTTCGACATTTCCTAGTAGTATGCTGGAGTTGCTGCCGGAGTTTCCGGCTTTTGACTCTCATGCCATGCTTAGTCACATGACCAAACACTCACTGTTTTCTTGGCAACAGATTATATACACCGATCAGCCATAACATGACCACCTGCCTAATATTGTGTAGGTTCCCCCTTTGCCGCCAAAACAGCCTTAATCCGTTGAGGCATGAATTTCACTAGACCTCTGAAGGTGTGCTGTGGTATCTGGCACCAAGACGTTAGCAGCAGATCCTTTAAGTCCTGTAAGTTGCGAGGTAGGGCCTCCATGGATCGGACATGTTTGTCCAACACATCCCATAGATGCTCAATTGGATTGCGATCTGTGGAATTTGGA
Source organism: Esox masquinongy (assembly GCA_016801175.1). Classification (NCBI taxonomy): domain Eukaryota; kingdom Metazoa; phylum Chordata; class Actinopteri; order Esociformes; family Esocidae; genus Esox; species Esox masquinongy. Next base: position 1,664 of record JACXGI010002932.1, read on the forward strand.
AGCCAAGTCAACACCTTGAATTCATTGTTGTGTTCCTCAAACCATTCCTGAACCATTTTTGTTTGTGGCAGGGCGCATGATCCTTGATCCTGGTGAAAGAGGCCAAAGCCATCAGGGAATACCGTTGCCATGAAAGGGTGCACATGGTCTGCAACGATGCTTAGGCAGGTGGTACCTGTCAAAGTAACATCCACATGAATGGCAGGACCCAAGGTTTCCCAACAGAACATTGCCCAAAGCATCACACTGCCTCCGCCAGCTTGCCTTCTTCCCATAGTGCATCCTGGTGCCATGTGTTCTCCTTCTTCCGTTGCTCCGTGTTCCAGTTCTGGTGCTCACGTGCCCATTATAGGCGCTTTCGGCAGTGGACAGGGGTCAGCATGGGCACCCTGACTGGTCAGCGGATACGCAGCCCCATACGCAACTGCAATGCACTGTGTGTTCTGGCACCTTTCTATCAGTACCAGCATTAACTTTTTCAGCTATTTGAGCTACAGTAGCTCGTCTGTTGGATCAGATCACACGGGCCAGCCTTCGCTCCACACGTGCATCAATGAGTTGCTGGTTGAGAGCTTTTCCTTCCTTGGACCACTTTTAATAGGTAATGACCACTGCAGACCGGGAACACCCCACAAGGGCTGCAGTTTTGGAGATGTTCAGACCCAGTCGTCTAGCCATCACAATTTGGCCCTTGTCAAAGTCGCTCAGATCCTTACACTTGCCCATTTGTGACTGAATTCAGGAATAGGGTCCTATTGCAAAATATGGGTTGGTTTTTTTTTTACATTTTATAAAGGTCCAGATTCAGAGCTTTGTAATGGTATATAATACATAGATTTTCTGCTTTAAAAGTTGATAATCTGCTCTACTTAAGTTTTGAGAAAAAAGCTTTGAAAGATTCACACTAGCCAGAGAGCTGGTCTTTGTTTACGCCCATTCAGCGTAGTTCACACCCTTTTAGGCCTTAACCCCACCCAGCTATTTAAGTATTCAAAAGTATAGCACCAGGGGACACTGACCTGGTGCTATACTGGTCTGGTTGGTCTCTAATAAACACATACTATATCAAACCAAATAAAATGTAATTAAAGTTTTTTTCACATGCACTTGATACATCAGGTATACACAGTCCAGTGAAAGGTAAAGTGGCTTAGCAGCAGGATTCATAATAAATAGTAGCAGCAATTTAAGTGCAGATAGTTTGAATGCAGGTGGACAGCCACTGAGCCGTTTAACAGTCTTACTGTACTGATGAACTGGGTTGTCCACATAACGTTTTTTTGTCTACTCATAATAGCTGGTCATAATCACACACACACCTGGATGAATGACTGGTCAATCAGGTAGCTAATAAATAAGTGACTTACACACTTTTATGAAGAAAATGGAAACATAACAGTAGCTCGGCATAATCACACCTCCCCTGAAACACACCTAGCTATCTGCATTGATGGTTCAAAAAAGCCAACATACAAGAAATGTTACAGTATTATTTACTAAAGTATAGCTAATCATCAGGCAAAACTATCTACCCAACGAACAAGCTAGTAACCAGGAAATGTTAGCTAGCAGGTAAGTTAACGTCATTATCTAGCTAGCTAACGTTAACAATAACGTGAGTAGCTATAGCTAGATAACTAGCAATGCAAAGGACTTTAACAACTTTCTGAAAAGGAATTCTGTAGCTAGTTAGCAAACGTTAGACTTACTCGTATACATGTAGGAATGTTTCGCGGCAGACGGAATATCCTCTGATTACATACAAAGTCCTTTGTCATTTACATTTGGTCTGTTGACTTTTTCCATTGTCTCTGTCATGGATGCCATGGTTGCCCTTTGTTTGTAAAAGTAATCCGTGGACAGTTGTTTTATACAAGATGAGCTAGCGTTTTCTTTTCGGCCATCTCCGCATTCGCAATGAAATGCCTGTATTTTGTCAATTTCCTTCTCATAGACTGCAGGATATTCCACTGATTCCAGTACACGGTCAACATCTGTGACAACACGGTACATCTATCGTTCTCTGACAACGTTTTGAACAGTATGCAAGTCTGGAGTTTCCTCATCGTTGTCCAAGTCTGAGAGGGTAATGGCATCATTGTCCTCCAGAAAATATTCTCTCACAGCTTGTTCCCACTCAGATTTGTTAACAACGCCAGCTAAATTCAGGGATTGAGAGCTCTAACAACATGTTCGCACTTGCCTATATTTGAAATTCCCGGGATTGCAATGATACTAAGTTGTCGCGTTATAAGTCGGTGACTTGATAGACCAATCAGAACTCAGTATGTCAGCATGTCCAGCCCCTTCATTATCTCAGCCAATACAGGAAAAGTTGTGTATTTTCCGCTGGTTAAACAATGGTTTGAGTTTTACATTTTATTCGTATTTACACTTTGCTTACTAGTTAGTTATTAAGTCACATTCAAGTTCACAACTTCAAGAAGGCATTTCTGCAAAAAAGACAAAATGTCCCAGAACACGTTTTTCATCTTACAAACAGCTCTCCTGAAAAGTAGTGACATGCGACTTAAGCCCAGTTTCCTGAATTCTGTCACATTTTTCCTGCTTCTAACACTTTGAGGACAGATTGTTCACTTGCTGTCTAATATCCCACCCACTGACAGGTGCCATGATAACAAGATAATCAGTGTTATTTACACCTGTCAGTGGTCATAATGTTATGGCTGATCGGTGTAGGTCACACAATATTAGGCTATTTAATATGCTATTAATCAGTTTATTTGGCATATTTCCCACTGGACATTTTGGCCGTTGATATTTTCATCTGCCAGACAACTACACATGATATCAGCGAAAAGCCGGCATTTGCCGGCTAACGTAAACCCTGACCTATACCACTTTTTCATTGTCGATATCGATTCTGAGTAATGAACATTGAGTATCTGCCTTTACCAATCCGATTGGGCCATTTCTGTTTTTCAGACAGAATTGCCACAATTCTTTTGCATGACTGAATTGTATGTCATGCAATGTTTTATCATCAACTTTCTCAATATTTAACATTACAACATCAAATGTTATTAAAATACGTTAAAAAACACTCCAACGTAGAACAAAGCATTTGTGGAAATTCTATAGCAATGTAGAATGGAAAATTATGTATCAGACAAATATGTCACTGCAGTGAAAACTAGGCACATGACAAACTTACAATTTTCCTTAAAGTTTCTACAAGCATTTTCATATTGGTATTTTCTTAAAATCATAAAATTCCATGTTAATTGGCACATTTAGCTTTTTGTCGTCCAATCACAATTATGTAACAGAATGAATTTAGAAATTAGAAATAAAAGTGATTCAGTTTAAATTAACTAGCTGGCATTAGCTAACATCAGCCAACGTCGGCCAACTTAGCTAGCATTAGCTAGCAAGCCTAAGCTTCTCTACTGTCACCCTTGAAACACTTGCTTTACAACATTTGCAACTACTTATTTTATTTGTGGCCTTTCAAGTATAAAGTAATACCAGACTGCAAACATAATTGTTGTTGTTAATGAGTTCACTAGGCAAAGCCCACATGTTTCCGGTCTGCCCATCATCAAAAACTTGTTATTACAATTTGTTTTGTAGTATTGGCTCATTACATAGACTCGCTGACGCCAATACCCAATCCTGTATTTTTGGCCAGTATTGAACACATTTTCCATGCCAGTATCAGATTGGTGCATCCCTAGCAACAATAAAACCTCTAGGTAGATTGTGGGGAACTGGATACGAGGCCTTGGTGCCAAAATCATACACTATCCCTTTAATATAGGAAATATTACCTATGTTGTCTTTGCTGCACTTCATGTGATCAGCGAAGACGGTTCGGCAGAGTTCATACGCCCCAAAGAAGCAGAAGTAACCTGGCACCTCTCTAGCGATGGTTGTGGTCAGGCCCGCATAGAATCCTCTAGGACCATTTTGCCTTATTACCGACTTCACCACGGACCAGACCGTACTACAAAGTGAGTGAAAGAGAAGGACAGGACTGGGTTCAGCAGGGCATGATAAATCAAATTATTTGGGTAGAAATACACAACAAAATACAATGTCCGAGTTATGCGTTGGTTCTACATAGCAAATATATGTTTTTTATACAGTACCCTATGTAATTATTCTAACAGTAAGCTTTTTTGGGCTCAATGCTCCAACAATTTGTTTTTGAAATCAAACAATCACTATGAGGTTAAAGTTTATATTCTCAGGTTTTATTTAAGGGTATTTGTGTTGGATTTACCATTTCAAAATGAAAGGGAGACATCGGTTTTGGGAGAGATTAATATTAACTAAACACTTATGTTTGTTATCCTTATCATGTAATAACATCCTGAGGTCTGTGACATATTCACCCCACAAGACACTAGGTATCTTCTCTGGTGATGCTCTACCAGGCGTGTATGGTTGCCATCTACAGTTTCTGTTTGTTTTGATGTCTTTTGACTTAAGTTCCCTATTTTCCATGACAGTATGTTTGAGGTCCTTTTACAGCTTTATGATCCAATTCAATGAGTTTAGAGGCATTTTATGATCCATCCAATGAGTTTGGAGGCATTTGGCTTTTACTATTGCAAACAAGATGCTTCTGCACATTTCAGCAATTACACCATCAATGAAGACAAGTGAGCCAGATCCAGAGGCAGCCATATGTGCCCAAACAATAACTCCTTTAACACATTTTACAGATTGTATGCTGTGGATCTTGGACAGTTCCTTCTTTTCTTTCCACAATTTCCACTTGTCACCCCCCCAGTACTCTGGTTAATATTATTCTCATCTGTCTACAATACCTTTTCCCAGAACTCTGCAGGCGAACTGTAACATGGCTGTCCAGTTTTTGAGGCAAACTAGTGGTTTGCACCTTTGCACCAGTGGATGGTAGTGGCTGACACATCCACACCTACTACCACCCGCAATTCTTTTTCATTATGTTGAGCATTCTGCGGTCATCCATTTTTGAGGTTTTGGCCTACCAGGTGGTTTGTGATTATTGTGCTCATCTGATTTTTTTTTCTTCTTTGTTGTATATACTGTCCACTACCAGTCAAAAGTTTAAGAAAACCTACATTTTACCAGTTTTTATTGAAATTCCTAGTTTTATGTACATTGAAATTAAAGCATAGAACAAATAAACAATTGGGGATAAAAAATAAATCATGGAATCGTTTTGTCTATAAAAAGTAATCTACACTTTTGACTCATCAAAGTAGCCACCTGTTGCAGACATAACAGCCGAACACACTTGTGGCATTCTATCCGCAATGGAAATCAAATATTGTTCGGAAAGTTCTTCTCAACACTGTTGCAGAAGTTCACACAAATATGTTGCACTTGTACTGTAGGTTGCTTTGTTTTCATTCTTCTGTCCAGTTCATCCCAAACTAGCTCGATGGGGTTTAAGTAAATAGACTGTGCTGGCCTTTGGATGATTTGAAGCCTACTGTCTTGTTCTTTTATTCAAAGGTATTTCTGACACAGCCTGTAGGTATGTTTTGGGTCATTATCTTGCTGTAGGATGAACCCCTAACCAACTAGGCATACACCTAGGTATTGATAAGATTAGATTAGATTCAGCTTTATTGTCATTGAACAGCACAAGTACAGTACAATGAAATGCAGTTAGCATCTAACCAGAAGTGCAAATAGAGGGCAGAACATGTACAAGTATTTACAAGTATTTAGTATATGTATATTACAAGTGGAATGTGCAGATGTGCAATGAAAGCAATTGCAGTGCAAATGGCAATACTAAATGTGCAATTTAGGCAAACAGAGGAGGGCAGAAAGTTTACAAGTATTGGGTGTGAAAAACTGAAAAACTTCCATTATCAGGCTTTGCAAGGCAGTGTCAGAGTAGTACAAGGGAGTAGTGCAACAAGGACCAGAGAGTCGGGGGGGGGGCGTGTATGGTAAGTGATGGGTCACAGAGTTCTTTGGGTCAGAGTCCAGCAGGGTTACAGTGGATGGGAAGAAACTGTTCTTGAGCTTGCTGGTGCAGGACCGAAGAGACCTGTACCACCTGCCTGATGGTAGGAGGGCAAACAGTTTGTGGTATGGGTGTGAAGGGTCCCTGATGATCCCGCGCGCCCTGTTCAGACACCACTTGCGATGGAGGTCTGCGATGGCAGGAAGCTGGGCACCAGTGATGTGCTTGACGGTTTTCATCACCTGTTGCAGGGCCTTCTGATCAGCTACGGAGCAGATGCTAAACCACACTGTGGCGTAGTTTGTCAGAATGCTCTCGATTGTGCAGCAGTAAAAGCTCACAAGGATCTTGGAGGACAGGCGGGCTTTCTTCAGCCTCCTCAAAAAGTTCAGGCACTGCTGCGCCTTTTTGACCAGAACTGAGGTGTTGAGGGACCAGGAGAGGTCCTTGGAGATGTGGACACCCAGGAATTTGAAGCTGATGGCGACATGATAGCGGCATGATGACTGGGGCGTCGCTGCAGCTTTTAATCCACAATGAGCTCCTTGGTGTTGTTGTCGGCGCACCATGCCGCCAGGCTCATGACCTCTTCCCTGTAGGCTGACTCGTCATTGTCACTAATCTGGCCTACCACTGTGATGTCGTCTGCGAACTTGACAATGGTGTTGGAACTGTGAACAGGAACGCTGTCGTGGGTGAAGAGGGAGTACAGGAGAGGGCTCAGTACGCCAGTGTTCAGGATCAGGGCGGAGGAGGTGAAGTTGTCTAACCTGACAGACTGGGGTCTGTTGGTTAGGAAGTCCAGAGTTCAGTTGCAGAGAGATGGGCTGATCCCCAGGTCATGGAGATTGTTGACCAGCCTAGAGAGGATGACAGTGTTGAATGCTGAGCTGATGTCTATGAATAGAATTCTCACATAGGTGTTTTGTCCAGGTTGGTCAGGGCAAAGTGTAGAGCAGTGGAGATGGGGTCCTCTGTAGACCTGTTCAACTGGTAGGTAAACTGGTAGGGATCCAGTGTTGGGGGGAGGCAGGACTTAAGATGGGCCACAAGTAGTCTTTCAAAGCACGTCATCATTGTGGGGGTGAGTGCAACCGGTCGGAAGTCATTCAGGGTTAGACGTGGTCGACTGCTTCGGCACTGGCACAATGGTTGCAGTCTTGAAGCACATTGGGCCAGCCACCTGGGCCAGTGACATGTTGAAAATGTCGATAAAGACATCGGCCAGCTGCCCAGCACATGCTCTGAGCACACACCCATGGACGCCATCTGGACCAGCAGCCTTGCATGCATTCACCCTGCTCAGTGCACTTCTGCAGTGGATAGTCTGAAGAGCGGGATGTCTGGGGTGAGTACAGCTTTAATGGCTGGCTCTTTGTTGTCCCTGTCGAAGCGTGCGTAGAATCAGTTTACCTCGTCGGTGAAGGAGACATCGCTAGCTGTGGGGCTCGGGTACTTTGGCGGGTAGTCAGTGATGGCTTGGATGCCCTCGATGGCTTGGATTGCATGTTGCTGCAAAATGCTGTGGTAGCTGTTTTGGTTCAGGGTGCCACTCACTCTTTGCAAGCCGCCACCTCTGGAGCCATGTTTGACAGTTGGTGTCACACACTGAGTAACCATACTTTCACCTACTCAATGGTATACAAAAACCCTGCGGTCGGTCCCTAATGGACAGTCTGTCTGCCTCCCTTTGTTAACTGCCCTTTTCTCACCATTAAGATAGCACTATACTACTTCCTGCAGTACAATACTGTCTAAATAATGCTTTAGAGGGTGTAATAACAGTCTGTTCCAACACTGCTTTTATATAGACAGAGGGTTTGGAACCCCTGTAGGAATTGTTAGCATCAACTTTTAAGGATTAATTTACTTCAATTGCTGCAGAACAGCTGTAAGTTAACTCTTTACTTGTCCCTGAAAAATGCCCTTTTTATCATTTTTTTCCAGTTTTTGTAACCTAAACTTTTTTTAACCTCTGGCAGTTTACAACTTACCTTCATACCATCTCAGGTTATTCACTGGACATGAAAAGCTTACATTTCAATGAAAAATTGGGTTTTCTAAAACAACTGACTGGTGTATATATTTTATAACACCCTAACCCTAACCCTCAACTTTGTTTAATGTTTTTTTTCCTCTTTTTTGGCAAATTAATCACACTCAAAATACGAGTCTATGGAGGTGGAGAGAGTCTGTGGCCATAAAGCATACATGAAGAACAATTACACTTAATCGATAGTGAAAAGACAACCAGATGAACTGCTAAACAAAAGATTCACAAGGCCTAACACCGAGAGGAGTTTTTGGAAAAATACAAAACATTTTCGCATAGTGAATAGGCTACAAAAAGGCGTTAATTCAAATGCTAGTGTATAGGTCCAGACTCGTAGCATAAGCACATGCATCGGTTGTCCATGAATAAGCTATTGAAAAACAGAGGAGTTTTGGGAAAAATACAACGTCCTTTTTTCCATGTAAATAGGCTACAAAAACGGCGCTTCTTTGCAGATCTCTCCCGGGGGTTCTAGTGGGGCTAACGAGTTGATTTTAATGCCAATGCATAGGTCCAGTCTCCTTGTTTAAGGAAAAAACAGGAAGAAACAGTGCAACACTTTTAAGCGAAAAGACAAGGTACAAGTATCCCTCCCAAAAACTCACTTTTGACCCTTTGCAATCTTGCCTGACGCTTCCATCTCATACATTGCTTGAAGACGACACTTGACGAGCTCAGTAGGGCATAAAACCAGAGAGGAGAATATGGATGCTACTGACCCAGCACATGCTTTCTGCACGTCACTGAGATAGAGAAGAAGAAACTTTATTATGTCTACATACATGACTTTGCTTGTTCTCAAAAATAACTTTTTTGAGAACAAGCAAAATAACTCCACATGATTGTAAATGGTTACTGTTTACAGACTAGTGTGAATGTACAAAGACAAAACAGCCAGTCAGCCATCCCAGTGCTCTGTCACTACCTGAGTGGAACCTCACTGCCGAGCCCTGCCATCATCCGGACCACATCCTGACAGAATCCGTAGCTCATGAAGAGGACAGAGTTCTCAGCAATGTTGGCCATCAGGGCCGGGCTGGTCCCCTGGTAGAGACCCCGTAGCCCCACCTGCCTGTAGAGTTGAGAGGTTTTATTAAAGAGTCCCACTACAACAATTTACAAGATGTTTGGTATTTGGATTACTCCATAACACTATGAACAGCCCAAATACTTCGTATTAGGGGAAGGCAACTAAATTTAACCCTGACTGCACAGGCCTCATTTGTCAACATTTTGTAGAAACTATCCTACTGTAAATTTGTACTTAACAAATGAAATTAAAAATGTGCGTACGGATAAAAATGTGTGATTTATCTAACAATCCTACGATCGTTTTACACACTCTGGTAGGAAATTATAATTGATAAATACCACTTGTTGTCATACTCAATGCTTGTGTAGCCCTATTTACCCATATATAGTCAAAATCATCCCTTCAAGCCCATAGGAAACATACAATGTCAAAGCATGAAATAGAACAACCCAAAAATCGATTTTTCTGAGACATAAATATACTGTAGATACTATAGTGTATAGTGTTGAAAGCAAGTCATAAAAAATGTTTTGTCTCACTTTGTAGTTGCACTCTTGACTAGTACAGTTAGGACAATTAAAGTTTATTTACCTTTTGGAAATGTTGTTCTTTAAATGGGTTTTAAACAATCACCAATAGACCTTCTGTCCTTAACAGCTGCTTCATGTAGCCTATACAAATGCCATAAATGTGGTTCAGCAGAATAAACGAGTGATACGTTCTACCTGCCGCCTTCACATTCAGCAGAATCTTTACTCATATAACCTGCAAACATTGAGTGGAAGACTGTTCTGTGCACATAGTATTCTTGGTATAATGCTTGTGTTCATCTGGGTGCCCTATTTTCTCCCGATCATTTTAGAAATCAATAAATGGTATATGAACAAACTCCACTTGACTCCAAACTACTGAGCAAGAGTTTATGGAAAGTTTATGAAACAGTATGTTTTGTGGGCATTTATTGGCTAGCTAACCCTGGGTGAGATGCCAGACTGACGAGGCCCAAATGAAAAGTATTTCCAATTTTCTCAGTCTGTTATAATTATTCTGTGACGGTGCGAGTGCCAAGCGTGCGTAAAAATTAGGTAGTGGAAAGAAAAACAAAAACTCAAGCGATGACAGTTCAAAAACTTTATGTAGGCTATATCCTTTAGTCTTTTAGCAGTGCAATAAACGCACCTCACGTTCAGCGTGACAGAAACAATAATCCGTGCGGTGCAGTTGCTAGCAAACACAATATATACTAAACTAATGACAGTGAAAACAGGTGCGTCCTCGAGGTGCGCTGCTGCCATCACTCTCCGGTCGGTGGTTAGTGGTTAGTGAGGTGAAGCGCCGGATAGGACCACTTCACGAACCAGACGCCACATATTTACCATTAGTTTTACATGCCAGTGTTAAAGGGGCACTGTGTAGAATCTTTCCCGTAACATTTACAATATTGAACTCAAACAATAACATGACTGCAATAGTATCAGCTAGTCCAGGGTGGTTTGGGGTGGAAAGAATAGTACCGCTAGTGTCTAAAGCGAATATAAGATTACAAGTCAATGCATACTGATAGATGGACCGATAAGAAAGTTTAAATACTAGACCCTAAATACTTAATTTTTTTTTTGAACCATTAACTTAAAACATTAACTGCAGATGTCTGCTGGTAATTTTTGCTTTTATTTATGATAATACTACAGTAAAAATCTTACACATGGCCCCTTTAACAAATGACTACTTTTATTTGGACTTATATCATTACAAACTCCCTGATCATTACAAATTCCCTGTGGTTAAATTACATGAAATATTATAGCCTGTTAAGAAACATTGCTTGAAAGGTGCAATGAAAAAAAACTAAGCTGTGCGTAAATATATGAACAATACCACAATTTGCCTAGAAATTATTGGACGCATGGTTTATTTACAGATTTGAGGGTATGCACGCTTGATAAAAGACCCTCCAGGAATGTCCAGTGTAATTTTCATTTCATTTTTGCACAAAGGGGGAAGCCTCAGGGAAGCTAATCTACGTGCTCCACAACTAAGCTTTGAATGAGATTGTATTTGAAAGTAACATTACAGTTAACCTGTCATTGGCCCCAGCTTTATATTATCTATTAAGGCTGTAACACATGACACCATCAACGTCCATGTATTGGTACACTGACCTGTGTCCTTACCAGGAGTGTAACTGTCCATCAAGCTGCATCGTACTACAGAAAAAGAAGATACAGTAGGCCCCTGCTACTTACTTACTTGTATGTGGAAGTAAAACAATGGAGGAAGCCTCGATACATGGTGGGGAAGGTCTGCATCTTCACTTTAGCTGTGTCCAGAGGCTGACCGCTCAGCACACACACTGTGCCTCCTAGTTGAAACAGTTAAAAAAAACATGTTCACTGATGATTTTCTTTGGCCATAAGAATTAGGCTGCTGACTACAGAGGTTTTGATCAAGCATTGCCCGGCTTCAGCAAATTTCTCAAATCCAATTTGGCAAACCCGCCCATTGATAATTTCATCCACATGATGATGTAGCCTACGTCTCTGCCTTAAAGAACAGTTGGTCAGTAAACGTGGACGCGATTTGAACTTCACAGAAGTATGATGACAGCTATCTGTCTGTTGAAATCAGGATGTTGCTCAAGAAGCAGCATACTCATTGCTTTGGCAGTGAAAATGTCACTGTGTTTTATGTGACGATCATTAATTAATTTGCAACATATAATATCATTATAATATTATCAAATGTTTAGTTATCCTGCCATATCGTTAGAGTTGCTAACAAAGAACTCTGTCTCCCAACAGCCAAAGTTTCCATGATAAAATCACTATTTGTTGCTTGTGTTACACCTATGTAACATGTCATGCATGTGCAGACTGTGCCATGTCATTAAACCACTCACTTTCAAATTTGGAATTTTCATTGCTATCTACACCGATCAGCCATAACATTATGACCACCTGCCTAATATTGTGTAGGTCCCCCTTTTGCCACCAAAACAGCCCTGGACTCCATGGACTCCACTAGACCTCTGAAAGTGTGCTGTGGTATCTGGCACAAAGACGTTAGCAGCGGATCCTTTAAGTCCTGTAAGTTGCGAGGTGTGGCCTCCATGGATCAGACTTGTTTGTCCAGCACATCCCACAGATGCTCGATTGGCTTGAGATCTGGGGAATTTGGAGGCCAAGTCAACACCTTGAACTCGTTGTGTTCCTCAAACCATTCCTGAACCATTTTTGCTTTGTGGCAGGATGCATGATCCTGCTGAAAGAGGGCAATGCCATCAGGGAATACCGTTGCCATGAAGGGGTGCACATGGTCCGCGACAATGCTTAGGTAGGAGGTACGTGTCAAAGTAACATCCACCTGAATGGCAGAACCCAAGGTTTCCCAAGACAGAACATTGCCCAAAGCATCACACTGCCTCCACCGGCTTGCCTCCTTTCCTTAGTGCATCCTGGGCACCCTGGCTGGTCTGCGGCTACGGAGCCCCATACACAACAATCTGCAATGCACTGTGTGTTCTGACACTTTTCTATCAGTACCAGCATTAACTTCTTCAGCTGTTTAAGCTACAGTAGTTTGTCTGCGGGATCGGACCACACAGGCCAGCCTTCACTCCCCACGTGCATCAATGAGCCTTGGCTGCCCATGACCCTGTCGCCGGTTCACCGCCTTTTCTTCCTTGGACCACTTTTGATAGGAACTGACCACTGCAGACCGGGAACACCCCACAAGGGCTGCAGTTTTGGAGATGCTCTGACCCAGTCATCTAGCCATCACAATTTGGCCCTTGTCAAAGTCGCTCAGATCCTTAAGCTTGCCCATTTTTCCTGCTTCTAGCACATCAACTTTGAGGACAGAATGCTTACTTGCTGCCTAATATATCCCACCCACTGACATGTGCCATGATAATGAGATTATCAGTGTTATTCACTTCACCTGTCAGATGTCATAATGTTATGGCTGATCGGTGTATATTTATACAGTAGATTATGAACATATAAACAACAATGTCTTAAACATCCAGCTTAAAATGGGAGGTATAAAAAAAACGGTTAATTGCAAAAGTCTTAGACTGCATCTTTAATGAATGCTTTGGTTTTATGTATTCAAATTATTTGATTATTCTTATTATTACTGTTATTATTTTTAGGAGCTGCCATAGATTCTCACTAAACAGTGATGTTTTAATGTGTATGTACACAACTGGGGTATGGAAGAAATCCTTTCCTATTGAAATTAATCCAGCCAGGCCTGATTTCAAGCAATCAGCAACATCCATATTTAAACTAAAACAACTAAAAGGTTACTTCAACAAACAACCATTCAACCTGTCTGTGTCAATGCACAGACAGGTTAGCATGCTAATAGCGCACCTTGCACACAAAGACATACAGTTGTGCTCAAAAGTTTGCATACCCTTGGAGAATTGGTAATATATGTATTTCTTATTTTATTTCTTATGGGATTCATATTCAACTGTAGGTTATAACAGAATGGCACAATCATAAAAGAAAACATGGCAACAAAGAAAAAAGTTAACTGACCCCTGTTCAAAATTCTGCATAAACTTAGTTCTTAATACTGTGTATTGCCCTCTTTAGCATCAATGGCAGTGTGCAGTCTTTTGTAATAGTTGTCTGAGGCTCCAAATTCTTACAGATAGTATGGCTGCCCATTCGACTTGGCAAAATGCCTCCAGGTCATACAAAGTCTTTGGTCGTCTTGCATGAACCGCACGTTTGAGATCTCCTCCGAGTGACTCGATGATATTAAGGTCAGGAGACCGTGATGGCCACTCCAGAACCTTCAACTTTTTCTTGTTGTAACCACTGGAAGGTCAACTTGGCCTTGTGCTTAGGGTCATTGTCTTGCTGGAAAGTCCAAGAGCGTCCCATGTGCAGCTTTCGTGCAGAAGAATGCAAATTGTCTGCCAGTATTTTTTGGTAACATGCTGCATTCATCTTGCCATCAATTTTCACAAGATTCATCGTGCCTTTAGAGCTCATACCCACCCCAAAACATCAGTGAGCCACCACCATGCAACACAGTGGGGATGAAATTCTGTTGACTATAGGCCTTGTTGACCCCTCTCCAAACATAGCATAACATTGTGACCAAAAAGCTCTATTTTGGATTCGTAACTCCCAATTACAGTGTGCCAGAAGTTGTGAGGCGTGTCAATGTGTTGTCGGGCATATTGAAACCGGGCTTTTTTGTGGCATTGGCACAGTAAAGGCTTTCTGCAGCTCATTTTTGTTCAAGTATCGTCATATTGTGCTCCTTGAAACAGCCACACCGTCTTTTTCCAGAGCAGCGTGTATTTCTCCTGAGGTTACCTGTGGGTTTTTCTTTGTATCCTGAACAATTCTTCTGGTAGTTTTGGCTGAAATTTTTCTTGGTCTACCTGATCTTGGCTTGGTAGCAAGAGATACCAACTGTTTTTTGCTGGTCTGTCAAAATTAGTTTGCATTAATTAGTAGTATCCTCATACTCATTTTAGACACTTGCAGTGAAATGACCCCAACCTGAACCATGCTAAACTAGCTATTACTATTCCAGTCTCATGTTATTGTTAAAATTTAGTATTGTAAACGTAGGAGGTAGGATACAGCAAAGTGCTCCATTAAGTATACTATTTTTTGCGGCTTGGAAAACTGGGCTAGCCAGTTTCTAAATTACAGCAAGAACAAAATGATCAACCATGAAGGGCATTGGGGCAGGAGGGGGAGCAGTTAATCTTGCCCCTAACATACTAACCTTACATAGTATTACTTGCTCATAAACCAGCAAAATCTTTCAGTCTAAACAAGTGGACAATACATTTTAAGGTTTTCCTACATTTACATAAAGAAAAACATTTTTCTATAACATTATTTAATTATATCCACCACATTTTTCGAAATTAGAAAGTTACTTACCTGAAAATAATTTTCATAGAATTACTTAAAAAATATTGAAGAAACAAAGGAAACAAATGTTAAAAAGTGACATTTTGTGTTATTTTTTTTTATGAAGGTAAGACGAAACGTCACGATGCACAGGAAAATGTAATTGTCATTGCTTTGTGGTTGCGTTTTGTGAAGAGCAAATGTTGACAACATTGATTTAGTGGTAGTTCCAAAGCTGAACACAACTGCACCGCCCTGGGTGCATTTTGGTTTTAAGCTAAATATGAGGTGAGCCCAATAATTCAGAGGAAGCGAATTCAGATTTACACCAGAAAGGTGGTGCTGGAAAGCACAAACACCACAAATCTGAAAAACCATCTCCGGATCCATCGCATGTATTTTTAGGCCTACAATATTATTTGTCTTCCATTATACTAATGGCACACAATTTACAATATGAACAATTAAATCGTTAATTTCAATTATTTGTGCGACAATTACTCGT
The DNA here is from genome assembly GCA_016801175.1 of Esox masquinongy. Lineage (NCBI taxonomy): Eukaryota > Metazoa > Chordata > Actinopteri > Esociformes > Esocidae > Esox > Esox masquinongy. The sequence goes on from JACXGI010002932.1 coordinate 17,078, forward strand.
CAACTAAAATGTCATAATCGTGACAACCCTAGGTGTTACCACATAATACATTCCTCTGTTGTTATTATTCTGTTATTGAATGTAAATTACTTTAGCCATATGTTATAGAACCCTTAAACTCAATACTGGATTTCAGAGCCAGTTCCACCATGATTTTTCATTGCAAACCTCCAATCAGGGACCTATTTAGGCTTGGGATACCAGGTGCATGCAATTAATGATGAGATATAACAGAAGACCAGCAGGCTCCGGACCTTGTAGGGTAAAAGTTGAGTACCCCTTTTATAGACTATGGGCTCATTTAGTAGGAGGGTAAGAAGTCTATGGAAAAAACAAAGTGTTTTGACAGTGTTAACGTCTAACATATAATCATGTAATTGTGTAATCATGTAACGTGTAATCAAGTAATCGTATAATAATGTAATTTTGTAACGTATAATCATGTAATCGTGTAACCGAGTATTATCATTTGAAACATATTTCTTTGTTTAAGTAAAACAGTCAACCGAAGAGTCCACTGATGTGTTTTTTCTTGACATCAAATACATTACTCCCCATAGACTCCAATGGTGACACTTAAGTAAGCTACGCAACTATACTAAGTGTTGTTTATTTATGTGACGACTGCGCCCTCTGCTGCCTCTCCTCCCCCTGCAGCGGGCAGGCTCCGGCGGTCGACGTCACCGGCCTTCTGACACCACCGCCCATCTCATCTATTCATCTCACCTGTTGTCTTGTTTAGCGCACCTTGTCCTCATTTACAATCATTCCCTCCAGTACATATGTTCCCTCTGCTCCTCTAGTCTTTGTGTGTTATTGTCTCACCATCGTGAGCATATGTCGGTGCTTCTTTTCATTAAAAAAGACTTTCAACCCAAGCTCCTCGTCTCCTGCTCCTCGTCCCTGAAAAGCCTGACAATTTATTTACATTTTGACACTCTTGAACATGTAATGGTGGATCTCAAGAGATCTTTTCTTACTAAATGTCAAATAAATAAATACAGCTGCATGTACTGCATGTAGGCTACTCCTCTCTCCCCTCCTGAAAAACAATAGGAAATTGCTAGACTACTTGTTGAGTCATGTTTGTTCTTGTGATGGATTACTGTTACAACAGACTAAAAAGTACACTTGTTCTAACCACATATGCGCTGAAATCTATGAACCAATAGCTACAAAAACACAGATTCCAGAAACTCCACATCCTCCACTTGATAATAATTATTATGTGTGATGATGCATGGGGAATACTGTATAATACTATATTAAAGGAAAACCTTTTGTTAAGAAATGTTGTATGTTACAGATACAGCTGAGGGATATGGTGTATTTTAAGCTGAGAGATAAGGATCAGATTGAGATTTTGGGAAGGCCATGAAAACAGTGGTGCATACAACCTATTGGAAACACAAAGGACCAGGCAGATAAAAGGCGCAGCAGTCAGCATCCTGTCAGGTCATATGAGGACTCTAAACAATAGAAACCCCTTGGCATTGCTACAACAACTGCTATTCCATTAGAAGTTCCTAGATCGGTTCAGTTTGTCAATAACATTTTAACAGATGTAGGATAGTAGATGTAGCCACACTGCCAAAAGTTCATGGCACGTATTCTCCATCCTGGTCAACAGCCCACACCGGGCACATAAGGGTTGGCAACAGTACTTGATAAGTGTTAAAAAAACAAGTGCAAATCATGGGATTAAAAAAGAAAAGCATAAACTGCAAAAAACATTAACCATAAAAAAACACACCACTAAAGTAAAGGTCACATGCTTCTCTTTTTACTGAGTGTTTTTTACAAATGATTGTAATGTTCCACCCCATATCAGTTTGATAAAACGCCATCCTAAATACAGACACTGCAGTGAATAGGGTTCTACTAAACCTTTTTCGCTTTTTAAGTAATAAGGCTCAACGGAGTGTAATAATTAGCCAACACACTAAGGCTGTTTTCATGCACATATCTGGAAACTGCCTTGAGATGTTGAATATTAGCCATATAACACAAACCCCTGGGATGCCATTTTGGTATTATAAACCAGTTACCAACAGTATTAGATCGACAAAAAGTTATGTTTAGTCATTAACGTTGGTACATAATCTCATATATCAAGGTTTTCAGCTACTCAGCATTCATGATCAAAACTACACGGTTTATGGAAGTGTTTACGAAAACACACCAAGTCCGAAAATTGCCAACGCCTTCTCTCTATTGACAACTCTTGTTTGGCATAAATAGTGGGTGGACCTGGGACTAGAATATTACTATTGTTGTTACAATACACATCAGTAGCACACTATGTTGGAGTTAACTTACCTATAGCTCCAGCTGAAAGGTCAATGACTGCCTGGACTACTGGGTGCAGGGGCATGGTGGCAGAACTCTAGAACCACCTGTAGCAGTGTGGGTTCCTCTATTAATTTACAGCTTCACCAGCGATGTCAGTCTGTGAATCCCCAATTATTAGTGTACATACCTAAAAAACCAATTACATGCCAGTTATCGTTCATAAACCAGAGCAATGGATCCAGTGCCATGTTTCACTATTAAGGCTGTTCTCCATGAAAAAGCTAACTACTGTACAAGTAGCTATACAGTACAAGCTGACCTTGAAAAGAAATGTCACTTCATTTTAGCTTGGTAATTGTTCATCCCACCGCAACAGAGGCAGTAACTAGCCATATGGTTCTCATTCTATTATTACATATTAAATCTCAAAAGGCCCTATATAGTTAAGGTGCCAGCCAAACTAGCGTAGTTGTTATTCCAATTTAATTCGCTTTACAGTACTGGTGCAAGGGTTCAAGGAGCTGGAGAATGCGACATACGTACGTCACGCTGTAAAAATAACATTCCATGCCGCAGAGATAATACTACTCTTGCTTGTCCCGACGCTCTCAGTGCGTTATGGCAATTAGATCCGTGGATTATATTACTAATTAAACAGTAATATCGTAAATAACACCGCTTTCATTGAAGTTGAATATAACAGCTGAGCTAACCACATTAACAGTTTTCAATTCAATAAATGTAAGGACATAAACGTCAGTTAGCTTAGCATCTCAAAATAGCAAGCTTAGCTGGCTACTGCTAGCTAAAGTCATGATTCATTCAAGATCTCTAAATTTATTTGAGTATTTTATATTCAAAGAATGACATCAATCTTCATTCTGACTTACAGTTGATGCTACGCCGAAAAGTTAGACACGGCATCCGAGGTCACCTCATTCAAACGTGCGTTTCGATCAAGTTTGCAGAAGAACCTGGATGGTTTGCATCATGCGTCCATCATCCGACACCAACGACTCATCTGGCACTATACTATACTCAGGGGTGCCAGATAAGCCCAAACACCTGCCGTCTCTACATAAAACCCGCATAAACTTAATTTTTACTATACTGCCCTATCTGTAAATCGACCCGCCCAAGTCCAGTCTCCCCTGCAGACGGTCATGAAAAATAGCCCAATTATGCAGGAAACTTCCAAATCTGGCAAAACTGACTATACTCTGTGAACAACGTGCGGAACCATTCGTTTGCCAAATGTTTCACTACGGCAAGTTTCAGTATTGCACAAGGAGGAAACGTGTATGTACGACATTGTAGTCACTTATGAAGAGCAAGTATGTACAGACGATTAATAGCGTCAGTCTATCAGACTAGAGGTCGTGCATTACATGTGTACACCCGTGAGCCATTTTTGAGGTCATCAAAATGTGACAGGACACTACCGATTTGCCGGTAAGTTCTCATATCAGCTGCTATATACAAGGTTATGACAACTTCAAGCAAGGTAGCTAACGGTAGCTTGCAGAGATACTGTATGAAGCTAACTAACTACGTTTACAAACTGTGCCTACTAGGTAGAGTCAAAATAATTTGTTCAGTACTGCAAAACAATGTGGGTCTTGCAAGTTAATTTATAATACAATTGCTTCAATTTTTAACTGATGTCTGCATGTCTCTTCACAGAGCTGCAAATGGACGGGTCTCCAATACATTTGGAACAAGCTCAGTCGCCTACTGTGAAAGGAAAGATGAGCCACTCCCCCTCAAGGACAAAAGCGTGCAGGGTGGTGTGCAGAAGGAAGCAGTCCAGATGGTTGGAGAAAAGTTGGTTGAGTTACAAGATGCTGTCAAGATGATGGCTGAACCGAGCGAGCAGAGAGTGAGTTCAGAAAGGGTTCCGGTCCAGGAGAGTGAGAATGTTGAAATGATAGTAAAAACCAAAGAGTTTGACCAAAATCTAGACACGAAGATGGAGAGAGTAGCAGAGAACAATATAATTGAAGCAATATCGACTAAAACAGAATGTCAGCCAATTCTAGAAGTAAAGATGGCAGAAATAAAGGAGAGCTTGAAAATGGAAGAAATTGCAACAGCCAGTAGAACACGAGGGGTTGACCAAAGCCCAGAAGATACTATGGAGGTTGTAAACAAGTGTGAAACAATCACAAGGACCCAAGTTAAAACAGAAGAGGCGGCAGAATTAAATATGGTGGGAGATGAGTTCGTCGAGCAGAAGCTAGAAAAAAAGAATGCAGAACATCAAGGAACAGATATTTTTCCCAAGGAGCAAATTCAATCGGTGAAGAGTGGGAAGGAAAGTCTTCTGACACTTCTAGGGGCAATGAAAGTTGACGTGACCAACAAGAGGAAGCTAAAGGCCTTGAAGATGCAGAGGATCTCTGAGCTGGCTGCCAGGCCCAAGACAGACGCTATGGAGAGCACCATCAGTATGTTTCAGGAGGCCACTGGCATGGCCAATGCCCCAGCACCAACCCCCAGGTGAGGAGACTGCTGCAGTGTCATCTTGTCAATCTTTTTTTCCGAGATTTATCTGCTTCTCCTTAGCACTGGTAATTTAAAATGAAATTTAGGTGTCTAGGTGTATCACACTTTCCACCAAACTAAATCTGTCCGGTTTGTGTGCAGACAGACCCTAAGCCCTGAGTTGGTTGCTGCAGCCTCTGCTGCTGCGTCCACCCTGCCCAACAAGAGCAAAGCCGAATCAGAGTTGCTGAAAAAGCTGAGACAACATGAGGCAGTTGGAGAGGCTCAGAAGAACGGAGACAACATTGGGTATTGTGCCTTCTCATTTAGTCAGCTGGCTCAGATTGTTGCACATGGCGTTTTATTGCACAGAAAGTTTTTTAAAAGGTTTATTTTTATTCTCTTCTTAAGTTGACTTAACTGCTTTGCTCAGGGGCAAAACACCAGTTGTTCACCTGGACATTTTGGGGATTTGCTACCTTTTGGTTGCTACCTTTTGGTTACTGGTCAGATGCTCTAACCGCTAAGCTACCTGGTGCTGATAAATATGAGGTGGTTTTACTTACTTGAAATTAATATGCTGATTACAGGTCACTAGTCTATCAAATGACTGAAATGTAACTAAAGTTATGTTGCGTCTTTTCATCTGACCGCAGATTGGTCTGTAGTGTTATCTACCACCCGTGAAACCAACAGATCTGACATCTAATGAAGGTATCATTCCGTCAGGGTTATCATTTCGGACATGAAGGTGGGGAGGAGGCCCAACGGCAGGCAGAATGCACGGCCGACCAATCAGATCCACTTTGATGATGACGGGCATGGCTACACCAATGACAGGGGCATCACTGCAGAGCTGGATGGTGGCCTACGGAGGAGGTGAGTACTGCTGTGTAGCTTTCCTGTGTTATCCTGTGGGTTCCCAAAGAGACTTTCAGTGTTGGTAATCATACATCATGTATTTACTTAATGTCTGAGTAAACTTGACCCTTGTCCTTTGACCCTGTGGGGTCAGGCGGAGTCTTTTTTCTGGGAAAAGGCTGAGCATCTTCACACCGAGCACTGAAGCTGAGGCAGACAAGGACATAACTTGTCCAACCCTGTGGGACATTGACTTAGCCAATAAGGTGGCTTTGTCAGCCACTCAGTTGCCTCGTAACGGTTTCGAGGAGATGATCCAGTGGACCATAGTGGGCAAGCTGTGGCAGTATCCAGTCAACAACGAGGCTGGTGAGTTCCTGTTTTTTTGTTTTAGCCACTGTTTTTCAGTTAAGTACAGACAACTGGTGATGCAAACAGTCATTATAATGTGATTTAATTGATGAAGTGGGTTGGGTATGACTCACAAAAATGGGTTTGGCTTTCTTTGACCCTAAAACCTTTGTATTTTTCTTTCTTTCTCAGGTCTTGAGGAGGAGGCCCAGGTGCCCTTCTATGAACATGTGTTCTTGGAGAAACACCTGGAGGAAGGCTTCCCTCGACAGGGTCCCATCCGACACTTCATGGAGCTGGTAGTCTCGGGCCTGGCAAAGAACCCCTACTACACGGTCCAGCAGAAGAGAAATCACATAGCATGGTTCAGGGACTACTTCAGGCAGAAAGAGGAGGTCCTCAAAGAGGCAGAGGTTTACCTCAACTGACCTGTTGTGGTAAAATGGACAATAAACACTTGGTCGACGTGGCTGTTGGACTCCTATGGCGTGACACTGCCTCTCAAGGCGAGGCTGGATCAGGCTCCCGGAAATGTCATCCATCACCTAGAGATGGGATGGTAAACACTCACGTTCCAGAGAACAATTGAAGTTGCATAACAGAACAGGTCAGGTTAATTGAAAGTATGCTTTTGGTTCCCAATGTTGTTCAAAAACTTTGTGGCTTAACATGCTGTCCATGCTTCTTTACCGTTTACTGAAGAGAAGGTAAAAACTTTCTTTGCTTTGGACAAGTTTGTGTACTATAGTTCCTTGTAGAAGAGTAACATTTAATTTCATGTGCAAATTGAAATTACTGCTGAGCAAGATTTGTGTTCAAAATAGTTGTTGTTGTTGTTGAATAGCTTTGGGATGTTATTGAAATAAAACCTTGTGTTTCTAAAGACTTGTTTGCGGCTAGGATTTCTTTGCGCGCAGAAGGTGGTACGCAAACAGTTTTCGTTTCCCTAACCCTGTAAAGCTCTCGGAAAATATTATTGCCCAGTCATTTTAAAATAATACTGCCTGCATCTTTTCTGTATACATAAAAGTGGTCGATCGGTTTCATGTTTTGGCTTTGGTTACCTAAGACAAACAGGATGGAGTTGGAGGAATGTTTTGTTGAATGGTTTTAATAGAAAGGCCTCTAACCTAACCGAGATTAAATTTGGAAAAACAATTCTCCTTGCAATTGTTGTGTAAAATTTTCCTATAAACACTCGCAAAGCATTTCCTAAAGTGGGATCATGATTTCTGTTTTTCCACAGGTCCTGGGTCAGCTGTGAAATGAGTGTTCATTTGTTCCAAATGGCCCCCTAGTCCCACTTTAGAGCAGGCCGGAAAAGTAGTGCACAATATAGGGAATATCATGGCACTGGAGACGCACATTTGCAACAGGACGTGTTGCCCTATGCCAAAGTGCTTTAAGTTGTGTACATTCACTCACTCATTGCGACATTATGTTCACCCGTAAAACATTTTGACAGGAAAAGGAGGTTAGGAGGGTGAAAAAAACAAAGAAAGCAAAAACCTACTGATTACGGTCTTGTTCTAAAAACACCCTTAGCAGTCCCATTGTGTTGCCCACAAGAAATAAAAGCCCCTGGCACGTTATTCAATGAAAGGGAGTTTCTTTGGTTCCTAAGGTAAAATCCCACAAATGTATTCATACCACAATTGCTTGACTGTACCACATGATAATATGAACACATTTGGAGGAAGAATTTGTAGTAAGCCTATTTGGCTTCTGAAAGTCTGCAAATAAATATTGCATCAAGGATCTTCAAATACAGCTGTTCACCATACATACAGTGAAGTGAATGACAGGTACACAATGGCTAATGATGACTCATCCACAAGGGGGCAGTAGTGTCCCTATTAATCTTCAGTGGCCTAAAGTGACAGTTCTTTTGTGACTGTCAATCCGCTCTGTCTATACAGCACATTGTTCAGCTTTTTATTGTATACTGTTCTTAAGTTCATAATTAAGACGAATATGTGTGCAAGTTTCAGCACCCAAATACAGGTGAAGATGTAAAACACAGGTTTACTATTTTAGCCAATGTTGTAATTGCCTGTTTGAGGAAAGTCGAAGTGACCGGGACAAATGGGTACCACTTGTAAGGATTCTGAGTCCCAAATATTACCGATGTACCTACTAAGTGCACTACATTTGAACAGAACCTATAGGGCTCTGATGTGTAGTAGTGCACTAAGTAGGAAATAAGAAGCCATTTAGGACGAAGACAGAGTCCAGACAGGATCATGTGCTCAGACAGTGTGCTCAGGTAATTGCTCAGCTGTGGTAATGCCAGACCCTAATAGAAGATGTTAACATTACCAAATTCTCTGAGTCAGTCACCTGTTTTCTAGCCTCAATGCCACTGTTCGTGCTGTCATTGCCAAGTCCCAGTCACTTATTGTCATTCAAAACAATGCGTTTAAAGAAATGCAGTCGGCACGAGCATGAACATATCCACGCACAGGCTACATGTTTTTACTGTCCTTTTCGCCATCATGCTGTTAAGACACCGTGCCACCAGACTAATTTGATAAGAAAAACTTCCATGAGGGCTCACGGGTGTTATGTGAACATGTGATATGTGCAATATTCCACCAATAGTCCTTAATACAGTTATATTTAGATGTTTATGTGTACAATCAAATGAAATTGTATTTATCACATGCTTTGTTCAACAACAAGTGTAGATTAACCAAGAAATGCTTAGTTATGTCATGTGTTGAATAGTGGTTACAGCCCTGGGCCTGTAACCAAAAGGTCACTGTTTTGAGTCCTACAGCTGATAAGGTGAGAAGAAATCTGTTTAGCAAAGAATTTAAAGTGCTCCTGTTAGCCTGTGCCTTCTAAATGAGTGAAAATTAAATGGAAGGCCTACACATTTTCTAACATCATATACAGTTAGGTCCAGAAATAATTGGACACTGACAAGTTTTATTTTGGCTGTTTACCAAAATATATTCAAGTTACAGTTAAATAATGAATATTTAAAGTGTAGTCTCTCAGCTTTAATTTGAGGGTATTCACATCCAAATTGGAGGAAGGGTTTATGAATTACATCTCTTTGTTTAAGTAATTGGACAATTGACTCAAAAGCCGTTTCATGGACAGGTGTGGGCTATTCCTTCATTATTTCTTCATCAATAAAGCAGATGAAAGATCTGGTGTGGCATTCACATTTGGAAGCTGTTGCTGTGAACCAACAACGTGCGGTCAAAGGAGCTCTCAATGCAAGTGAAACAGGCTATCCTTAGGCTGCCAAAAAAAACAAAAAATCCATCAGAGAGATAACAGGAACATTAGGAGTGGCCAAATCAACAGTTTGGTACATTCTGAGAAAAAAAGAACGCACTGGTGAGCTCTGCAACATAAAAAGGCTTGGACATCCACAGAAGACAACAGTGTTGGATGATCGTAGGATCCTTTCCATGGTAAAGAAAAACCCTTTCACAACATTCAGCCAAGTGAAGAACACTCTTCAGGAGGTAGGCATATAATTATCCAAGGCTACCATAAAGAGAAGACTTCATGAGAGCAAATACAGTTGGTTCACGACAAGGTGCAAAACATTCATAAGCCTCAAAAATAGAAAGGCCAGATTAGACTTTGCCAAAAAACATCTAAAAATGCCAGCCCAGTTCTGGAACAGCATTCTTTGGACAGATGAAACTAAGATCAACCTGTACCAGAATGATGGGAAGAAAAAAGTATGGAGAAGGCTTGGAACGGCTCATGATACAAAGACATCATCTGTAAAACACAGTGGAGGCAGTGTAATGGCATGGGCATGCATGGCTTCCAATGGCACTGGGTCAGAAGCAGCTGGATGAATTCTGAAGTGTATAGGGATATATTGTCTGCTCAGATTCAGCCAAATTCAGCAAAGTTGATTGGACAGCACTTCACTTTACAGATGGACAATGACCCAAAACATACTGCGAAAGCAACCCTGGAGTTTTTTTAAGGCAAAGAGGTGGAATATTCTGCAATGGCCGAGTCAATCACCTGATCTCAACATGATTGAGAACAAAACTTAAGGCAGAAAGACCCACGAACAAATAACGACTGAAGACAGCTGCAGTAAAGGCCTGGCAAAGCATCACAAAGGCGGAAACCCAACGTTTTGGTGATGTCCATGTGTTCCAGACTTGAAGCAGTCTGGAAAGGATTCCTGCAAAGGATTCTCAACAAAGATTATGTTAATTTGTCCATTTACATTTGAGCCCCTGAAATAAGGGGACTGTGTATGAAACCGGTTGCAATTCCTTAACGTTTCATACAATATTTTTGTTCAACCACTTGAATTGAAGCTAAAAGTCTGCACTTCAATTGCATCTCGGTTGTTTCATTTCAAATTCATTGTGGTGGCGTACAGAGCCAAAATTATGAAAATTGTGTCAGTGTCCAAATATTTCTGGCCCTAACTGTATAACATCATCGTTACTAGTATACATGCTGTTAAAGAAAATAAAGTACACAAGTAGCTATATACATATAGTGTATATACACTTTATTAATATTTAGATGAATCCCAAGCTTTCCAACATTTTACACAGTGGACCTAATAACATTGACATCCCCCACAGCTCCTAGTAGGAGCAGCCTAGGCTAAACAGGTACAAAAAACACATTGTTTAAATCCCATTTGCACTCCCCATTGTGTTTCCATTTTTAAATGTTTTAACTAACTAGACCCTGTTTTCAGGGTGGGAAAATATTTTGACTATAGAATAGGAACAGAAACATGCATTATGTAAAACCCTGGTCCTGTTTACTTTGTAGACATGCGTTTATCATTGGTGGCCCATGACTGTCACTCAAAGTCCTAGTGGGTGTTACCAATTGATTTCGTAGGATTTACAAACGTAATATAACCGTGATTGACATTAGACATCCACAGAGCCGGGCGCGATAGACATGCTACGAACAGAATACGTTGGGTTGTAAAGACGCTGACTTTTAGATAAAGCACAACCTTAGTGAGTTTCTTTAAATTCCGGCTTTGTCGCAAACCACCGGCGGTTGTCAGTGCCAGTGACGACGGTTTCTAAACTTTTGTATTGAGTGTCGGCATTGGACCAATCCATAAGTGTCTATATGTGACAGTAGCGCTATTTTTCCGTTTGCTTTCGAGATGGCAGAAGTACCTTCGTCGCAACAGTTGGTTGATATAGACCCAGATTTCGAGCCGCTCCCCAGGCAGCGTTCATGCACCTGGCCTCTGCCTCGACCGGAGTTCATCGACCCGGCCAACTCGAACACATCTTCACCAGCGCCTTCAGTCAAGCAGGAGCCGGGGGGGAATGCCGATTTCATCAGTAATCTAAGCTTGTTAGAGGAGTCGGAGGACTACCCGGATCCGAAACCGATCGTTTTATGCAATGATTTCCAGTGCCAGGAGAACTGCATACACCGGCAGCAGCAACAACATCCACAGTTACAGCAGCCAGGTCCTCAGCTGCCGCCCCAGCAACAGGTGCCCCCGCTTTCGTCCCCCATTGGGGCGAATTCAGTGGCTGCTGCGCAGAGAAAAAGCAGCTCGTCGCGCCGTAACGCCTGGGGGAATATGTCCTACGCGGATCTCATCACCAAGGCCATTGAGAGCTCACCGGAGAAGCGACTCACCTTGTCGCAGATCTATGACTGGATGGTGAAGAGCGTGCCTTATTTTAAGGATAAAGGAGACAGTAATAGCTCCGCAGGTTGGAAGGTAAGCTCTCGTACGGCCCTGCGTAATATAATATGACATTTAGGCCAATTTTATAATCAACTCATTATTAATTATCGCCAATTAAGTAACATGGTTTAGAATACAAACACGCGCCCACGTCACTAGGCATAATTCTCGACGTGCGATTATGTCCAGCTGTGAGGCGGCATGGGGGGATATTTACAGGCCTCAGGGAAGTGGAAAAAAGCAAGAAACAAATTGTGTGGGCTTTCTGAGGGCTGTAATGCGCTGTACCTGAGGGCTGTTATGCGCTGCAACTGCGCTGCGTGTAGGGGGCTCATCAAACGACCTGGTCCGACAGATATATAAACAAGGCTCACTCTTAGATTGGCGTGGAACCATGTGCAATTTGTGCGTGCGGTTTCTTCTCGAGTTGGCGGGTTTGATTTTCATGACATCCAAGGTGTGCGCGTTTGGAGGTGTGCGTGCGCTGAATCATCGAAAAACAGTAAATGGCGTGGAGAGGGGAGACCTGTTCATCACTTGCCTGCAGTCAAACCAGGAACATTAGTATGATCTCAAGCCGCCCCAGTCAACTCTTAATTTGCGATGTTAATTCGCCTGTTGCAACCTGGTCTCAGGGGGATTACGCAGACAATTTTACATAAATCTTTGCCAGCCGATTTCGTAAGATATATTACGTTAGGTAAAGTAACGTTAGAGTAATAATCCAGGAAAAAAGCGGTAATTTGTGTTTCAAACCGGGGACCTTTCGCTTCATAGACAGGTGCTTTACCCACTGCTCCAAACAGAAACTTGTGGTAAGAGGCGAGTGTTGTTACAACGTTAATGTTTTAAGTGATTTTCTTTGTAACCCTAACCAAAATCTTAACCCTAACTTTAACCCCAGTGCTGTGATACCTAACCTTAACCCAAACCCTAACCTGAACCCCAGTGCTGTGATACCTAACCAAACCTTCACCTAAACTTTTTCGTTTTCTAACCTTACCCCAAACCTTAACCCCCAGTGCTGTGATATATAACCTTAACCCTAAACTTAACCCCAGTGCTGTGATACCTAACATTAACCTAACTGTAACGTTAAAATGCATTTATTACATATTCTAGCGAATATGGGCCACTACTCGTTCAGTTCTATTCATATGCCTTGCATATGATAGCAGTGGATAGGGTGCCTGCCTCTTGGTTCCAATGATGCTGGTTTGTCTGACATATGTTTTAATAGCGTTTGTAACATATTATATGTTGTAATAGCGTTTGTAAGATATGTTACGTTTTAGCCAATTCGTAATGTATTATACGTTTTGGTAGAGCATTGTAATGTAACCTAACGTAACATAACATATCATTTGAAATCGGGTGCCATGGATTTCCGTAAAATAGTCTACGTAGTCCCCTGAGACGACGTTGCAACCCAACCCCTATCCATATTTTTACTCTGTATGAAAAATCCACACAATCCAGATATACTCATTGTGATTATGGTAACGAGGCCTATTCCTTTCAATTGAGCTGTCTGCGTCATGTTAATCTGACATTGAGTTCCAGATTACTCCCTGTTCCCTATGTTGTGCTGTATTTTGGACCAGAGTTCTCCAGGGTGCGATTTGGAGCACAACCATTGCAATTAAGGGAGATGCTTTGCAAAGGTTCTGTCCCTGCTATTGATCTGAAGATACACACATTAAACACCATGTAACTTAGTTCTGTTCAGGTGCCCCCTCCCAGCAAACAGGAGTTTATGGTTTGTCTTGTGGGTCCTTAGTGTGTCTGATGACTATCACTTATGAACTATAGATACAGAGGTTTTGAGTTAACCAGTCTGACCAAATTACAGTCTATATTCTATTTCTATGGAGCCCATTGCATTCATCCTACAGTATACAGCTTTGCCATGATGGTTAAACATAGTAAAAAGTTATAAAATAAAGCATTCTTAAAATTCATAAGCACTACACAAATGCTTCAGTAATAATCTAAAAGGACTGCAATTCCCTTTTCTGAAAAGCCTTCATAGATGTTTTTATGTTGCATCTTAAGACAGAAATGGCAGCCTACTCCGACACCGGCAACCACATAATTGTACCTGTGCGTTTATAACTTTATCCCTGTACCACAACTGTACCACATAGCTGTAGATTTAGGGTAGGCTGTCATGTTACTTGTATGGATGTCAGGCACCCTCCCTTTTTCAGGCTAAAAATAGCTGTGGAGGATTACCAGCAATTACCTGCGAGACAGGTACTCCAGAGGTGTGTTTCAAGACGTAACAGTCATGGTCTGCCTACGCGTGCTGCAACAAAACAACGTCTGCTTTCGTTCCTCTTGAGACGGTGCAGTGTCAACATTCCACACGGTCACAAGATGTTTCTGTGGAACTTTTTGAAGAGCTAGGGGCATTTGCATCAGGGAGAGGCTGAGGAACGGAGGGGGAGAAAAGGGAGGGATTTACTTTTAGGTTTCTGTATAGTTGGAAGACAGTCATATTCAGGTATTTGTTTCTTCTAAAAGCATACAGTAATGAAGCTCTGCTAGACACTCTCTGGTGTTCTGTCTCCACTCCTTAACATAAATCATTGACTGTTGAACAGTTAAGTGTCTCTCAGTGGGCCCCCTGGGAAAGAAAGAGGTGGTGAGCAGCAGGTTCAAATCTGACTCAAACAGCCACCTGGGCAGTATGACCTTTAGGGGTCAGAGTTCTACTGAGTGACTCTGACAGCGTGTTTGAAGGTCAAGGTTCTCATGTTTTAAATCTCTGCATCAAAGACGTGTCACCATGCTTCGCTGGTTTTGTTGGTTGACTGGTTCGCTGACCCTGCTCCATGTAGTTTGAACTTTATCCTGGCTTCTCTTATTTACTGACCTGTGGTTTTAGATGACCTTTTAAGATAAATATAT
>JACXGI010002932.1:45111-68215 GCA_016801175.1 Esox masquinongy
TAAGAAAATGTCAGGAAAATCCTACTAGAACAGCTGAACTTTATTTGTGATTAATCAGAGTCACTTTAAATGATGGCAGGTGTGTAATGACTTCTATTTAACATGAGTTTGAATGTGATTGGTTAATTCTGAACACAGCCACATCCCCAGTTATAAGAGGGTGTGCACACTTATGCAACCAGGTTATTGTAAGGTTTATTTTTCATTTTTCCCCCTCGAAGATGTCAGTTTGTTTTTCAATTGAATTGCTCACATTATAGGTCACATTTAAAGTAGAAAAAGTTCTGACATGATTTATCTTTGTCTCAGTCTTTTACATCACAAAAACCTGGCATTTTAACAGGGGTGTGTAGACTTTATATCCACTGTACAAATTTTTTCTATGTATGAATTGTGCTATATAAACTTTTTTGCTTACTATTTCATTAAGGTCAAAACACCACAAACAGGCACTTCAAATTCTTTAGGCTTTTCAATTCATATCAAAGGAGAACTTTGTGAAATAGTCATTTTTTCAATGTGTCAATTATTGTAACTGTGACACAGGAAATGGCAAAATTATATTAACCGGAAGCATTGAATGCAGTTGCACGTTCATTATTGTTACTCTTTAAATGTTGGTTTGTTGAGCACATGGATCCCAACATGTTTTCATTCCAAAGCAACAAACAGGGATGTTTTCATCTTGTGAAATCCCAGAAAAGAGGGTTCTAGAGAGAGTTCTAGGCCCAAAGATAAGAATGACGTCTGTGACCTCATGTACGAAACAGCTTATGGACTTTTATGGTCAGCCATGTTTATATTTAGCGTTGATCTGTGATGTCAGCTTCCTCACACCGGTTTGACAGTAGTAGTTTGTGACTGGTGATTATGTGTTTGTGCTTGGACAGGGTTGGAAATTGTAGCTTTTCATTCGAACATGAACCTTCTCATCCAAGCATAATATATATGTCGATTTTTTGCATCTTCAAAGAAACAGGGAAATGGCAGAAAGCACCTTTGGTTGTATTGAAGAGAGTCTGCCTGTCTGACTGTTGGCCTGCCAACTGGGAAATACAGTTGGAGAGAATGTCCAGAGGGAGAGGGGGAGAGAGAGGGGGAGGGGGAGAGAGACCCCCTGTAGAACGGGTGTCTGTCTTACTGGAGCTGTAAGTGAACTGTTAGGGCTGCAATGTTAAAAAGTCAGCGGCCAAGTTTGAGGGTTTGAGCTCAGCTGAGAACCGCGTGTGAGTCTGTGAGGGGCTGCAGCGCGGGCGCCTTCGATGCAGGCTGTGGAATGTGTGGCATGCAGTATTGTCCTCCAGTTCCAAGCGACAGGATAACCATTCTCCGTACGCCTCTGTACATCTGAATCCCCGTCACTAACGCACACACACTGCCAACAGCGCAACACATACCGGGTTGCTGTGAGTATTTACAAGAGGAACCATAATGCGTGGGGCTGGATTTAGACCCATTGCCCAGCCCATTAATCTTACTGGGGTTTCACTGGGTTGTAGGTGGGCAGACGGACCGACTGGAGGAACGTCGTGTGGTTTGGTTTCTATAGCACATTGTGATGGTGGTCTTGATTGCATAGTAGGACTCGCTAGAAGTCACAGTTTTTTGTTTTGTTTTTTGTTCTATAGCTTCTTGTTGTTAATTGGAGTACATTGGAGTTAGAATTCAGATAAGGCTGAACATATTAAATGAAGTTGCATCAAACTCGGTCAGCTCCCCTGTTATTTCGGGTGCACTCGAGGTCAACATGCAAAAAGGGAAATTAAGAAAAGAACACGAGCTCTCCCGAGTTTCTCTGCTTCTAATCTCCCCTGATCTCCCTTTAGGTTCCAACAGATTTGAATTGTTCGGCATTGTATAAAGACATGCAGAAAGTGGAGTGGCCACTTGTTCGTTTTCTTCTTCAGCGGAAGGGGCTAAACTATTTCCCTCTCGCATGGCCCTTGTGCCCCGATTGGAGGTTTGGCCTGTGTTGGAAGGATGTAGCCTGTTCTGTAAAAACATGAAATATTGTCGCCGTCTTCAAAGGTCAGTAAAGGTCCCCTCTTTCCTGATTCAGACATTTCAACGGTTCTCCTCAGCCTTCACTGGGACACACTTGCCCACGTGCACACCCCATAGTGCTGTTTGGGGTGGGGGGGGGCAAATGTCTCCCGTGTTTGGCAGTCCAAAGGGCCATATCAGCACCAGCCAGCACTTCCTGAGCGGATATGACAAGGGAATGAAGTGCACTGACTGACCTGCCCACTAACAAGCCCAGTGGGAGGCTATGGTCTCTCTCTCTCACTCAGTTTATCACTCTCTCTTTTTCTTTGGCTCTCTCTTTCTCTCCCTCTTTCTGGCATAACATTGCCCTGGCTCTGTGCCATCGGCACACAGAACACCACAGGCCATTGCAGCATACACACATCGTCATGTACACGCCACCACTGTGTGCACTCACACACACAAAATCTGGTCTTCAAAAATCCGGGAGGTAATTGACATGGATAGAGAGAGGAAGGAGAGACTAAGAGACAAGAGATAAACAAAAAGGTGAGGGGGGAGGGCAAAAGAAAGGGGAGGAAGACAGAAAATGGGTAGAGTGAGAGAGGAAGAGAAAGAGAGAAAAAACTAGAGAGAGAGAGGCTAGGAAGGGGGACAAGAGACTGTGATGTGGTGTGAGGAAACAGAAACAAAGACCCAGAAGTGACTAAGATTACAGTTCAACCCTGTTAAAACCAGTTGGCCTTTTTACACTTTAAGCAGACGAATGAATGCGGGTCATTCATTCTCAAGATTAGACTCAGTCAGAGATTTTAGATCTACATATCTTTGTATGTAGGACTCAACGTCCATTACGGGAATTGACAGTGCTAATGGGAACTGATGAGGCCTTGTTGTTTTCAACCTAACTATGCGGCCTCTTTGTGATCCTCCTTCCAGGCTGTTTTCGCCCAGCCAATTTGCAGGCCTCGCAGAAATAGGTCACTCATCATGTTGCCTAGTGTTTACCGAGGACAGGATGCCAGCCAAACGACGTGCTAGATAGTGACCTTTACTTTATTACCAGAGCCCTATAAGCCTTGGTAGGGTGCTAGGGATTACGGCACCATTTGTGCCTCAGCCATCATGTTGCTTAGTGTTCACAGAGGAGAAGAGCAGGCGGCATTATACAAAGGCCATTAGATGTGTTCACCGAATGCCCCCCTTATTGTTTTGCTGAGCTTTTTTGTCATCAAGTTAAAACCAGGTTTAATCTGGGTAAAACTAGTGCCTCTTTCTAGGGAATATGACATTATTTAATAGATGCTATTTGGGACTAATGAGGTGATATTTAGCTTGCTCCCTCTTTCACTCTTTCTCACTCATTCTTTCTCACTCTCTCGCTTTCTCAGTCTTTGTCTCTCCCTCCAGATTGTGCAGGAAGAATGTTTTTCATCTGCTCCCACTGTGCACTCTTAACACCGACCAAGCCCGCTCCCTTTCTCAGTCTTCGTTCTTTCTTTGTCTCTGCATTCAGCCTCAATTCTCAGTTTCAGTCCTTTTCTGCTTGCTCCTGGCCTATCAAGTGCAGAGAGGGTGGAGAGAGAGAGGGTGGAAAGAGAGAGGGAGGAGAGAAGGAGAGGGTAGAGGTGGGAGAGGGTTGAGGTGGGAGCAAGTGAGAGAGAGTGGAAAGAGGGAGAGGGTAGAGGTGGGAGAGAGAAAGAGCTCAGTAAGAGAGAGGTACGCACAGGAAGAGCACATCAGGATGTGGTTAGCCTATTCAGCCTGTCATTGTGAACTTTTCTCTGTATGTTCTTTCTCTCTCTCTGTCAGCCTCTCTTTCTCTCTCACTCTTTAATCTCTTATCTCCACAAGACTCCAGTCCTCTAACCTCCTAACCAAATCTCAGCCATGTGAGGCTCATTCCTCTTTCCGCCCAAGAGAGAGGGATATCATCAGAGCCTGAGATATTTCAGAGCAGATAGCAGAGGCAGAATAGAAATCCCTTGTGTTTGTTTTCTTCTGAAACAAGAATCCACCATTAGGCTGCATCCCCATGTGAACCTGAATTAATTCCTCCCAACAAAACGTTTTAGCTCTAAAACATTGTATTGGATGATAGTTTCTGTTGGGTGCATGCATGGAGGTCACCTCCCTCAATGTTTTTGTTTCAGTACAGCAAAGTCAATAAGTATTTTCAATTTTTATTCAACAAGGAGCATCGCATTGAGAGAAATCCTAGAGTCTTTTACTGTAGAGACATGGTCATGCAAACGGAGGGAAATACAAAATGACAACATTACTGCTTACAATCGATACACATCCACAGTGCCAATGACAATGATGCAGCTTACATGAAATATCTACGCTCCTCCTGAATGTTTCTGTTATTTTACTGATTCCCTTGTCAGGCTGCTGCCATTACGACAGTCTTGTAACTCGAGGTTTATGGTGGAGATTCATGAGCTAACAATGGTGTTGCATGAACCCTGTCCATTAATTAAGTGCCTGCCACTCCAGTGTGTTACTCGTGTAGTTAAATGTCTTCCCCATATATCGTTGTAGGTCATCTTATAGACAATGTGACCATATTGTTTGGGGATGCAGGGAGATAGCTTAGCGGTTCGAGCACCCGACCAGTAAACGTAAGGTTGCCTGATTGAATTCCTGAGCTGGCGAGAGAACCAAAAGTCTGTCGTTCTTGTCCTTGAACAAGGCACTTAAACCTAATTGGTCCTGTATGTCGCTCTGGTTGAGAGCTTCTGCTACATGATTCAAAGGTTTGTTGATGCGCTGGTTTGTCTCCTTGAATGAAATGCTCCTTGAACCTCCTGGGGATGCTTTTGGCAGTTACAGTTGGTGTGATTGTCACGCATCTGTCAGTTAGTATTCTCTCTGCGGATTGGCTGTCAGCCAAGATACTCTCTGAGGATTGGCTGCCAAGGCTGTTCTGTCACCCAGGGTGCACCTGGCAGTCTGTTGGTGTTGTTGTTTGTTGACTTGACCCGCAACAGTTAGAGTGCACCACCCCACGCCTCGCTGGTTGCATTTGGCTGGCCTCAAACAGCTGGCGGCATCCGCATTGTTTTTTGTTGAGGAGAATGAATGTGTTGTTGATGGGTAGATTTTCAGTTCACTGAAACAACTGTCTTTCTAAGCAGTAATAGCGTATGACACCAGGCAGAGTACTGGTCATGTACACCAGCTCATTTTCTGAGGCAATTTTTTTCCTCATGGACTAACTAGTTATAGAGATGGGGTAAAATAGAGGAAAGGTGTGTTTGTAGATGACATGGTAAGTGGTAAACAAGGGTTAGACAGGCAGAGATACTGACAGGCAGGTAGACAGACAGAGGCTGCTAGAGAGACAGACAGGCAGGTGAACAGACAGACAGGCAGAGAGAGAAGCATGCTGGCAGAGAGACAGACAGGCAGGTAGACAGAGAGACAGGCATGCAGAGAAAGAAAAAGAGAGAAAGAGGGAGACAGTCAGGCAGAGGGGAAAGACATACAAGAAGAGACACAGACAGACAGAGAGGCCAAAAGAGTGACAGAGTGAGACAGACAGAAGGACAAAGACACAGGTCTTGATGCCGTAAGACATGATGGCCTTCGATGGCCTATATTTAACTCTCTCTCATGACCAAACACACCTGGCACACTCCAACTTACTGAAGGTGAAACTGAAATTAGACCAGAGAAGCCCTGGTCCAGTTGTAACACTCCTGGCCATGCACTTACCCAGCTCCTTACAAGAGACCAGGGTTCAATACCCATCTCTAGCCCTCTTCGCCATTATGTCTCCTCTTCATCTGTCTCCCTCTGATTCTCAATTTCAATAAAAACCTTGAAAAAATAAATGACAATACGGAGACTGAGTTTCCACTCTCATAAATAAATAAGGTTGTCCTGCGAGTATTGAGGAGAAAATTGCCTCCCACAGTGTGTCTTTCCCTACATTGAATGCACCTGGTGAGAGGAACTGACTGTGCAAAACCAGTGCATTTTGCATAGAGCACCTCTGTAATTACAGGCAACACCAATTTGTCATCAGTAGAAATTAAGGTATCAGCAGCAGACATGCCACTTCGGCTGTGTTTACACAGGTAGACTGATTCAGAGTGTTTTTCCTCTTCTCACTAATATTTGGTATTTTGCGCAGTTAGATCACCTCTGAAAAACAAGAGAGAAGATCTTATGTGATTGGTCAAAAGATTGGATGGTTTTTTTGGAAAAAGGTCCAAAATGTGCTGCCTTTTTAAAGGCAGCCTTTGAAACAGCAAGCAAATACGACTGAGAGCATAAAAATGGCTATCTAGATTATATGGACACACTGTTATCCAAAGAGACATGCATGCAGATAGTTAATGTACGGTTGGCCCAAGTGGGGATCAAACCGCCAAATTGTATCCACCGTGATATACCTACCAAGCCACAGAGAGCCTTGCAGATCCAGTCATACCTAGAAAATCTACCTAGGGGATCAGAGATCTTTAAGGGCATGGAGTTCACAGCGCATAATTAATCTTATCTCCTATGTAGCTCCTAGCTTGCTGCGCTCATTCTAGTTTGGTTTTGAATATGGATTGCCTCAAATGACTCACAAGGGTATTTTTCGGGGGGAGGGTTGACATTTCGGTGTATTGTGTCTGAAGAGGAGGGGACACCCCCCAGCTAAGAGTCAATGATGTTGTCGAGGCCTCTTGGTGATGCCCTGCTGAGCGAGGAAAGACCTGTCTCAGTTTAGGGATTAGCCCAGAGGAATGAACATGGCTCTGCAGACCCCCTATGGCTGGGGTGTTTATTCACTGGGGAACCTTTAAAGACACAGGCATATTTAGGCATTGACACTACAGGCACACACACACACACACTTACACACACACACACACACTTACACATTTGATGCATGTAGATCAAGGACAGGATGATATTGTCTTAGAGGTTTTTTTTTCTGTGATTTTTTTTGATGATTACAGGATAAGAACGCCAACACTCTCTCGGATCTCAGGACCTTTTCAAATGACTCACATCCTGTGTTTTATATTTTACTGTATGAGAGCGAGAGACAGAGGACAAGACAAAAAGAGAGATAGACAGTGTGAGACAAGAGACAGAAAGACAAAGAGAGGATAGCGAGATAGACAAAGAGAAAGAAAGACAGACAGACAGACAGACAGAGACAGACAGTAAGAAATGAAAACACAAACTGCTCTGCCCGGGTGTTGAAGGAAGTTCTAGTACAAGGGCCAGACGTTGTGACAAGACCCTCCTCTATATAGTATGAGGAAGTCCCCATAATACAACAGTCGAAGCAGGGTTTCTTGTTACGCTGTTTCATCAGCTTGTATTGTCTGACTATACTAAATTCTGTCTCTCTCTCTGTCTCACCCTCTTTTTCTACTGTGTTGTGGTGTTCTGGGCCGGGCAGGTTGCCCAGCAGTACAGTAGGCCTGCCTGGACGTGCTTCAGCCTTGAGAGGCTTTTCTTAATGGAGCCCCAGCCCACAGCAAGCCATAGAGCAGAGCACACATTTGCACGCACTGCCAGAAACGCACATGGACACACAAACACACACAAAAACACACACACAAGGAGGAGTCAGGCTCCGGAGTGGGGGGCGGGGTTCTGCTTCAGTGTTTCGATGAGTCACACGGACGCCAGACAGCCTGAACCGGCACTCTACGTCTGAGGCCTCCTACCAACACCACCCCCACCCCCTTCCCGATTTCAGCCTGTTTGTATGTGTCTGTCAGCGCCCTGCGGAGGAGCTGCGCTCTGCACTGCTCTGCTCTCAGTTCGAGCTGAACTCATCGACCTCGGGCCTCTTTCACACCGGCGAAACATTCCCCTCTTCCTCCCTCCTCCTTGTGCGTCGAACCCTGCAACCTCCCTTTCTCTCTCACACTCTCTCACTCATACAGTATACACACACACACACACACACACACACACACGCACACAGGCATGCCCCCTATCACCCGGGTCTCTCCGCCTACCTCTAACTGTTGACAAAGTTGAATTATAATGACCTTTCTGCGGCTGCCTCTTGCTGTTGCTGTCCTACCATGTCCTCAGTTGGAGGGAAATGTAGTGCGTTTTTGTGTTATGCTTATTACCAGTTTATTAGTCTTTCGTTTTTTTGTTCCCCTGCTTACATTCTAACCCTTGTACTCCGTGTTGTTGGTAAAGTTTAGACTGCAGAGGAAGTGGCCGGGAGTGAAATGATAGCTAAACAGACTGGTAGCCCGACGACCAGATTATGTTTGGTAGGGAAAAGAAACAATTAGTTTTGGTGTGGGTGGAAATGTTGCTCAGAAGCAGACTGAAACCCGGGAATTCGATCTGCTTCCTTTCCTCCGCTTTTTCCAGTTGAGCAGTGAGCCCTCTGGCTGGCTGGTTGGTTGTCGTGACCACGTGGAGGGAGGCCGGGATGTCTTGGCTAATTGTTTTTGTTATGAGGACCTTCTGTAGGGCTCTTCTAAGGTCGTCCTTGCTGTTTGACTGTCTCCTTTGAATGTGTCTCTAGGGGAGCTTTTCACCAGAACTGACCGAGTCGTGACCCTGATGGATTGTGTGGTCGGGCGCTCAAACCGACCTCTCTTTTTGCCCTTCTGCTTTACTTCTGCCTGTACAAGGAAGTGACACACATGAAAGTCACCTGCAGGAGAGGCTTAACTTCCTGTCTAACTGAATTGAATGTTGCTGGCCAATCACAGCGGTTTATGTTTTAATTTAAATCAGGCTTTTTTTTTCTGTTGGAACATCACCACACCCCCACAGAGTTTAGAATATCTTGCTTAGTTTAGAATATTTCTTCCCTGTTGAAGTTGTTTGTTGGTATTATTAGTTTCAGAGGCCATGTTTTCATTTTCAAAAACGGATGAGGGGTTGGGGGTGCGGGTTGGTTGGGGGTGCGGGTTGGTTGTGAGTGCGACTTATCGAACCAAATACAATTATGTCAATTCACCCTGTCAGCCGTCAGTCCTAGTGAAGGTTAGGGATTAATTCAGCGTGGTTAAGGTTAGGGTTGAGGTTTTGGGTTAATCGTGAGCATTCATTCAAAGTGGTTACACTCAGGATTAAGGTTTGGGTTAAGGCGGTCATTCTAGTATTTATGGTTAGGGGTTAAGTTTAGGGGTTTTAAACAAAAAAACCTCAATTGAATAAAATGAGTGCCAAACAGTGGGATATACATGCTTATCAATATATCGATAGAAGTAGCAATTAGGAGGAAGACAAACGATGTAGTTGGAACTCTGCAAAAAGCTCAAGAAACACCCAGGACATGGAGATCATCGTTACTGCTGTATCCTGAATCATGTGAGTGAGTCAACTTGGAGGAATGTCGCTGTTGTTAATCCTGGACCTAAACCACGGCTATGCCTGGGCCTCATTTGGACAATCATGCTATTGTTTTGCATTGGAAGAATCACTATCTCAGTTTGTGTGTGTGTGTTGTGTGTTTTCTTTGCGTATACATGCAGAATCCAGTGGTCAGGTACATCTGGGTTGAGCTACAGTGTGCCTGTCCTCACCCTCAGCGCCGGATGATTGTTTGGAGGAAATTCCCTGGTGGGGTGGTTGGTCGGTGGGTGTTCTCTCCTAGTTTGGTCTCTCTGGCAGTTCCTGCTACATTGCAACAGTAAATTGATATGGTGCTATAGCGTGCTGAGAATATCTTGTCTAGACAGCGTGTGTTGTTGTGAATGTGTGTGACAGAGACTGCGTGTGTGTGCGCGCACGTGTGTGTGTGTGTCTGTCGTCTGTGTGTCTGGCACTCCTGCTGAACTGACCCTGTTCCCTTTTTGGTATGGTACGTATAGGGTATGTTTTGGTAGACACAGAATGACAGAAGGAGGGACAGACAAAGGAGCTACAGAAGGACAGACAAACCTATAGTCAGAAGGAAAAACCTACAAAGATCGTTATGTCAATTTGATCACGTTTTACCCACATGTTGAATCAATGCCCAATCACTGCTGAGAAAACAGATTGGATTTGACATAAAAAGCCATCACCCTAAAGGAATTTCAGGGAATGTTTGCCTTTTTGCAGTTTTTCCTGTTGAATTGGCGTTAGTTGACAACTCAATCAAATGTAAATAATGTAGATGTTGAACGGACGTCTGTGTCCAGTGGGTCACTTCCTTCTGGGCGCAGAGGAAGCCATACCAACACATCAGGGACTTTCTCTTTTTTTCTCGCTCTCCTTTTCTCTACCTTTGCCTATCCATCTTTTCTGCTGTCTATCTGGCTTCTTATCTGTTTCCTCCTCTGTTCTGAAGCGTGTCCCTTCCCTAGAGACTTCTTGAATCTCTCCTGTGAAAATACAAGGTAGTGAATCACAACTTATTCACACTCCCTTCTCTCTTCCTGATTTTGTGCTCTTGCTGCCCCTACATCCTTCTGCTGGCCTTATAGCTACAAAACAAAGCGAACATCAGCAACAGAGTGCATAAGTGCTTTGCCGTCATGTAGAGTGCGTAAGCGCTTCGCCTTCTTTTTGCGGTAAATGCCTCACCCCGGAAGAAACATAGGTTTCAACAGGTGAGGATATTTCAGGCTTCATAACTTAGTAACCATGGTGACCATACTCAACAGCCACTGTATTGATTGTCATATTCAAGCTTATACTCATCAACTGTTAGGCTCAGTTCAACTCCACCCAATTGACACACACACGCGCACGCAAATGGTCAGGAAGTGAGTCATTGTGGAGACCGTGTTAGTCAAACCCACTCTGAGTAAAGGCAAGCTAATCTGATTTTGCCTCACAAAACCCACTGGACTAGCCAAGCTGGCCTGGGAGTGGGAGGGTTCTCCCTACTTACCTGCCATTGTCACTTCATACTTTCTGTCAGGTTAACCCAAAACTTAAGTCCACTTTGTTAGATGCTAAGTGCTGTACCTGTACTCTTTAAGAGAAGGGATAGGACAAGGATCCGAACCCGGAGTTAAGAACTCCCCCGGATGTCCCGTTCTCTTTCTGAAATTCAAAAGACATCTGTGAAATAAGGACAAATAAATCTTTGGTATAATTTAAATAAATGTAGTTCATCTACAAGATATCACTGGCATGCAAGGGAGGTTTAGTTTTGGGTAGTTTGCAGTTGGGAATGATAAGTCATCCAACTCAATGAGTTCAATTGTGTTGTCAGTCATGTTCTTGGTGGCACTGTTTTTAACAGATGGAAGGGTTTGGGTGGAGACCTATTTCCATTGTTGATTTGCCCTGGTTTGTCGCCTTTAAAAACCAAAGACAACCAAAGACAAACTTTTTGAGTTGTTCCCCTTTGTACTTTCTTTTTCTCTGCTATTTTCTCACTGTTTAGTGTGTGTGCGTGTGTGCGTGCGTGCATGGAAGTTGATAGATGTCAATTGGTTGTACAGGTGAAACAGGGTAGATTTCTACAGGAAACATGTTATGAGCTATTGTGGGGGGGATTAAAACGACTGTGTGTATGTTTTATTACTGAAATGTACAAAATGTTTTCTGTAAAGGCAGGCTTAAACCATGACTTGGTATTTCCCATTGGCCTTTTCTCAGTTGCGTATGTCTGCGTATGCATCTTTTTTTCCTCCTCAAAACCTATTGGATGAGAAAGCCAGAAGTCCCCCCTCTCTGACCTCCCACAGTGGGTTTTGTAACAGAAGTGAGGGCAGAGGATGCAAGTAGTACACAATTGAGAAAAAGCCATGGGTAGACCCCAAATAACCCTGTCTTCAAGTCACTTCAACCAGCCGTCCTATTTATAGACAGAAAAAGCAGCTTGTTATATTATCTTAGACCACCACTGCAAGAGTTGTAGTAGTTCTGAGAAAGACAAATCTGTTTTCTTTAACACAGGAAGGCTGCATTAACAAAATGACCCTGCCAAATATTTACAACAAAGTTTTAAATGATACCACCACATCCTGACCCGTCCCGGCCCACACCCTCCCCCCCAACCGCTCACCAGAAAGGTTTAGCGGGGCCTCTGCCAACAGGGTGTCAGTAGAAAAAGCGTGCTAGACAAAATATAAATTTGTGTGTGTATATACTGTACTTGCAGCGCATAGCACTGCTAGTCTGTCCTTCTGTCTGTCTGTGTAAGTCTATCATGTTTACAGTTTATTCCCTTTAAGGCCAGTTAGCCATGTCTCCTTTACAGTTATGCTCATGAGTTTGCAGACCTTGGCAGAAATTGTGAAATTTTGGCATTGATTTTGAAAATATGACTGATCATGCAAAAAAATTATTTTATTTAAGGATAGTGATCATATGAAGCCATTTATTATCACAGTTGTTTGGCTTCTTTTTAAATCATAATGATAACAGAAATAACACAAATGGCTCTGATCCAAAGTTTACATACCCTTGAATGTTTGGCCTTGTTACAGACACACAAGGTGACACATACACAGGTTAAAATGGCAATTAAAGGTTAATTTTCCCACACCTGTGGCTTTTTACATTGCAATTAGTGTCTGTGTATAGTCAGTAAGTTTGTTAGCTCACACGTGGATGCACTGAGCAAGCTAGATACTGAGCCATGGGGAGCAGAAAAGAACTGGCAAAAGACCTGCGTAACAAGATAATGGAACTTTATAAAGATGGAAAAGGATATAAAAAGATATCCAAAGCCTTGCAAATGCCAGTCAGTACTGTTCAATCACTTATTAAGAAGTAGAAAATTCGGGATCTCTTGATACCAAGCCAAGGTCAGGTAGACCAAGAAAGATTTCAGCCAAAACTGCCAGAAGAATTGTTTGGGATACAAAGAAAAGCCCACAGGTAACCTCAGGAGAAATACAGGCTGCTCTGGAAAAAGATGGTGTGGTTGTTTCAAGGACCACAATACGACGATACTTGTACAAATATGAGCTGCATGGTCGAGTTGCCAGAAAGAAGCCTTTACTGTGCCAATGCCACAAAAAAGCCAAGACACAATATGCCTGACAACACCTTGACAAGCCTCACAGCTTCTGGCACACTAATTTGGAGTGACGAGACCAAAATAGAGCTTTATGACCACAACCATAAGCGCTAAGTTTGGAGAGGTGTCAACAAGGCCTATAAGTGGCAGCTATAACACCTGCAAGAATTCAGGGCCTCATAGACAACTATTACAAAAGACTGCACGCTGTTGTTGATGCTAAAGGGGCAATACACAGTATTAAGAACTAAGGGTATGCAGACTTGAACAGGGATCAGTTCATTTTTTTCTATGTTGCCATGTTTTGTTTTATGATTGTGCCATTCTGTTATGACCTATAGTTGAATATGAATCCCATAAGAAATAAAAGATGTGTTTTGCCTGCTCACTTATGTTTTCTTTACAAATGGTATATATATTACCAATTCTCCAAAGGTATGCAAACTTTTGAGCACAACTGTATGTTGCTTCTATTGATTTGCTGGGACTGTGGCAGCCCTTGTGCCATCTCTGGTTGTGTGTGCGTGTGTTTTTGCAAGCCAAACAGAGGCAACAATTAATCTACAAGCAGTTCCAAGTGCCCCATCACAAACTCAATTGTCTCATGGGTAGATTACTGTAGCTCCAGTCACTTAGGAATAGCAGGCTGGAAGACAAATGTCTACAATCATCTGAAGACAGATCCTATGTGAGCAATAGAGTTTACAGTGACATAGACATTTACAGTGTATCCTGAACACTTGAAGACACGGAAGGCGGAATGTCTATTTAGATGTTAAATAAAAAACCCTCACCCACTTTCTCTCCCCCAGAACTCGATTCGGCACAACCTGTCCCTCCACAGTCGTTTTGTGCGTGTGCAGAATGAGGGGACGGGGAAGAGCTCCTGGTGGATGCTGAACCCAGAGGGAGGGAAAAGTGGGAAGTCCCCCAGACGTAGAGCTGCCTCCATGGACAACAACAGCAAGTTCACCAAGAGCAGAGGGCGGGCTGCCAAGAAGAAGGTAGGAAGGAGTAAAGCAGACACCATCTAGGTTTATTTCAGCACCATTAACATTGTCAGAGTGTATAATTATTATATTATAATTACTGCTTCGCAGTTATCTGTGTTATTGTGAGCCCAGGGTCGATTGCTAATGGTGGAATAGCCACGGGCTCCTGCTGAGGGCGATGAAATTGGCCTGCAGTGTCTGGGTTTGGGGGGTAGTAATCAAATGTAAGCAACTCTGTGTGGTTGTTTGGGTGCCTGTGAGTTCAAACAAAGTTTAAGTCAGGAGAGTGTTTCTCCTGGCACATAAGGATTCTGGTGTATATTGCTTCCTGGTTGAGCTATCAACATGATAAGAGTCAGCATACCATGAAATGTGCTTTGGAAGACACATCTCAGGTTTGCTGGGAGTTGCTCCAATGAAGCAGGGCATTAATCAGAAATTGGATTTCAAATTTGGGAGTAATATTTTGAAAAAAACGACAGTGTTTGCTTGTCAATGCGGTCGACTTAACCACCTCATATCTCATCCTGCTGATCGCCAATATCTGAATCTGTTCATCTGAGATGCCACCAAGTTCAGAAACTGAAGCATCCCCTGCTTCTAACTGCTGTGAATAGTTTTCTGTGTGTTTGTTGGCTGTCTGTCAATTCCTTTGTCTACCTGAGTTCACCTCTGTCCCACTCTTCCCCCTTTCCACTCCTTCCCCTTCCCCCTACAGGTGGCACTCCAGGGTGGGGTGGATGAGGGTGCAGATAGCCCAGGATGCTCCCAGTATTCCAAGTGGCTTGGGAGCCCCATCTCCCATAGTCACAGCAACGATGATGAGGCCTGGACCACCTTCCGGACACGCACCAGCTCTGATGCCTCCACCCTCTCCGGCCGCCGCTCACCCTTCCTGGAACAGGACGTGGATCTATCAGAGGCTGACCTCCACATGGGCTACCCCGGAGGGGCGGGGCCTAAGGTGGCCTCCGTGGCAACCCTGCCCAGCCTATCGGAGGTGGGCCTGGCTGGCTCCATGGGGGGTCATCACCACGGTCACCATGGGACGGAGAACGTCATGGAGAGTCTCCTTGACAACCTCAACCTGCTATCCCCTAAGAATCAAGCCCAGCTGGGGGTGGGCGGTGGCGGGGGCCCTGGGTCTGGGCCGGACTCGTCCCGCTCTTCGCCTTCCTCCATGCTTCAGACCAGCCCCTATAGCTCCCCCTCCATGACCCCTCACCCACAACAGCAGGACTACAGGAAGTGCCTCTACAGCCAGTCAATCCCCATGCAGACGTTGCCAGAGAGCAAGCCACCTGGATCCTTTGCTCCCTTCCTGAGCCATTACAACTGCCCTGCTGGGCTTCTCAAGGAGTTGCTGACCACTGACGTAGCTGACCCCCGTGGGGGCAGTGGTGAGGTCATGCCCTCCATGGACACTGTAGTGTCCCAGTCTGGGAGAGGTGGTGGAGGAGGAGGCGGTGGGAGGATGATGCCCAACTACAGTAGCCAGGGGCAGGTGGGACCGGTGGCGGGGCATGGTGGGGTGAAGATGATGAGTCCCCTTCCTCACCAACACCCACAGCACCCGCGGCCTCTCCACAGCCAGGGCCCTCCACCGTCCGGGCCGGCCATGAACGGCTGTGGCCTGATACCCTTGACTAGCCTGAACCACGCTGGGGGCCCGGCACGTCTTGCCAACCTCAGGACACATATACACCCGCTACAACAGCAGCAGCAGCCCAACGGTGGCGGCGGTGGTGGTGGTGGGGGTCACCGAGCCTCGGGCCATCAAAGCCACGGTCCGCACCACAGTGGGGCACCTCCGC
Organism: Esox masquinongy; assembly: GCA_016801175.1. Classification (NCBI taxonomy): domain Eukaryota; kingdom Metazoa; phylum Chordata; class Actinopteri; order Esociformes; family Esocidae; genus Esox; species Esox masquinongy. The sequence goes on from JACXGI010002932.1 coordinate 60,801, forward strand.
CGAGCTACAACAGCAGCCCAAATGGTTACGGGAGGGCCGGTCTGGGCCACGGCTCCACTCACCTCCAGGCCCACCACCACCACCAGCACCACCACCATCAAGAGAGGCTGCCCAGTGACCTAGACGACATGTCCATCGAGAGGTTTGAGTGCGACATGGAGTCGGTGCTCCACGACACCCTGATGGATGGAGACTCGCTGGACTTCAACTTTGATCCTATGGTGACCTCTCAAGGGTTCATTCAGGGAGTAGGAGTGAAGACAACAACACACAGCTGGGTGTCGGGTTAGGACGGACACATACCCCTCTAAAACGGAGCGTGCAAGTGAGTAGGTAAGGATACATTATAATACAACAGTAGAAATATTTGGTGGGTGTCTATTGTAATCCTCTAACACAACATTTTGTAATCCTGTAACACATAATCCTATATTGCTGTTATTGATGATTTTGAATTGTTTTGTTTTTCAGGTTTTAGTGAATGCACCACTGGCCTTTCATCATTCTAATGCAGGTTTCCCCAACTGGGGTAAGGCGGGACAAATTTGGACTGCAGGTGATTTTATTTTGCCACCCAAAGAAATTAGTTCAAAGTGATATTCATTTTTGAAGCCAGTTAATACTCACATAGATTAGAGATACATACTATGATAATATACTAATGTAAGGAAGGTCAATTTGCAGTCTCCAAATATATTCTGACCTGTGTTCTGGCATTCCAACAATTCGCTCATGAAAACATTCCCGTGGTTGAATGTAGTTGATGATCCACTGTCTGAAGAATCCATACCACTCTCCAGAGAAATCTGTAGTCAGCTTTTTCCAATTCTCTCATTATCCTTTGAAGATCTGTAAGGTGCATTAAATAAGGTGGATGATCCATCACTAAACTTTGTATGCCCATCTAGACCCTTTTGATTTTCGAAGATCCAAGGGGAAGGGTTAAGAGGAAGGTGCTAGCTGCAACTCTGCTAGTTTGGAGGGAAAGTCTGAAGTTGGCTTTGTAAATACAGCAGTCAGTTCATTTACTTAAACAGGACATGAAAGAAGCTTGTGACTATTTTAAAGACCCATAAAGCAATGTTTTATTGTGAAATGTTATTTGTTTTTATTATGTTGTTTTTGTTTTTTGGATTTCTCTTAATGTTTTTGCAAATGTGTATTTTTTTATGTTCAGTGGTTCTACAGATACAACGTCACACGAAATCAGGGCTAGTTTAAGCTCTCACAAAAGAACTGGAATGGAGTTGGTTCTTTTCAACATTCAAGTGGGGTCTCTCCCACCCTTCAGGGTGCTTTTCAACAAGATTGTCAAAAGCAGTTTGCATATTTTGTATGAATAAAATATCACTGACGTAAAAATGCTAAAATACATCAAACATGCTGTATACTGTGTGTATATTTGTGATAGAGGAATATTTGTATTTTATTATTATTTCTTTAAGATCAGAAACTCTCGGTCTGTGCATTCAAAAAAAAGCCTCTCATTGCCTTTCTATATGATATGCTACGTTAAACCATACACCCAGGAAACAATCATAGGGATTGTTGTAATCACAGTGATTATATAATACAGTATATCGTTGATAGTACGTACCAGATCCGTTCAGCAATAGTCTGTGTCTCATTGGATGGTCAAATCAGAGAAGTGAAGCAAAAAGAGTTTCTTATCCAATATCTCAGGCCATTCTCACCTCAGCTGCTTATATCCCTTTCTCTTCCTCTTCAAATCCTGTACGAGTCACAATTCCAATTCCATCTACTTTTTCTCATCATTATATATATGATTCTGACCATCAAACTCTCTCCCTGACCTTTCTCCATTCAGCTCCACTTATATCCTCCCTCTCACACTCAGCATTTTCCTCCGTCTTGCTCTCCTACTTTTTTTATTATAATTTTTTTTTACTCCTAATTGTGCCTATTTCTCTCTCTCTCTCTCTCTCTCTCTCTCTCTCTCTCTCTCTCACACTCACTCACTCACTCCGGGTGTGAGGCCGCTGTATGCATTAGGAGGGCAGTAGAAATTTGAGAGGATGATAATGGACTGTAGTTAAACTCATAGAACAGGGCTCAGCAACAGAATACAGGATTTTAGCCATTTCCTTCCATGGTAGCCCTCCCTCTTTGTCACACACCAAAATGTGTTACCTAACTAACCTGATGTTTTGAAGCCAATGCGCTAATTCACTGTACCTTTTTAGTCTCTCATTTTGCTAACTGTTACGATGAATTCAATATGTAAGTACTTTTGGAGAAGTTAACCCTTTGGATCTGGGGGGGTCAAAACAACTTTTAGACTGCTTTCAATCTTCAGTGAGGTCTGGAGAGCTGTGTACATTTGATATATTTCCTTGCCTTCAAAATGGAGAAAACAATTCTTCTCTAGCCATTGTTTTTATTAATTAGATGCTCCCTCTCAAGCTTTTGTTTCAGTTTGAGACAGTATGAATGTAGGTCTTATCATTTCTACACAGTCTTGATTCATGCTATAATTTCAAGGTATATTGACCCCGAGTCCTTATGTCTGACACCCCTGCTTTACGTGATTTGTTACTGTATTTTGCATTGCCATTTGGAAGATGTCCCTGAGTGACCTGTGAGAGTCTGTATAGTACTGGAATAATGTGTTTGAGTCAAAGTCCATATCAAAGTCTTAAACTCCAGGCCCAGGAGCCATATCAGCCATTAATGTGCTTTCTTGTGGTCCCCAGATTAATAGCTAATAGCTTCGTTTGAGGTCAAAAAGCCCCCACTTGGCTGTTTACTAAATATGTTTAATGAATGCAACTTCAGATGAGTTAACGCACACTCACACACTCATACCTCGACTTTTACCTCTCAACGATTTGAAGGGATTTTGAGTAAAAAATTCTTTCACAATACATAGTGTATGTAAAAATTACGTACCTTTTTTCTCATACAGTATGGACGTTATTGATGAATGGACTGTTCACAAACCTTACCAGCTATGAGCGATAAAATATATTTCTTAATTTTATGTTTCTTATTTCCAAACAATAGCAATTATTTACTTTCAATATATACTATATGTGACCTCATTGTTAATAATAAAAATGTAATGAAAATGCAGTTGCTACAGAGGCCCTATTGTCAAAGACTGCATCCCAAATTGAACTCTATAATGTATAACGAACATTACTCAAACGCAGGGCACAATAGAGGGAAGAAGGTGCCTTTTGGGACACATGCACTATATTATTTCTAGTTTTCAGATCATTATCCCAGAAATTATATGTCATTATTTTATTTGATTTAGAAAGTTAATGAAATGAAGTATTCAGTGAATAGACAATGCAATGATTTAAGTGCTCTTTTTTTATGTAAACTGACATTGTTACTTAGCTGCTTAACTCAAAGTAGAAATAAGAAATCTGACTTAAACATATACATAAATATATAGTGAAATGTGGGACCAAGTTTTGTTTAAAATCTTGCACTTCTAAAGTTTTGTAGTTGCGCACATGTTTCTTATTATTAGTTTTGATTAAAAAGATTTGACAGAAAACTGCTCATCTTCAAACACCAAACTGTTTGAGCCTGTTACCTTTCCTAATTTATGTATAGAAAGTGAGATGTATTTTGATATCTGTAAGATTTGCCACAAAAGTACAATGTAATTATTCAATGAGATTTGTTCATGAATTTCTAATTACCTATATTACGAATATATATTGTAAAATAACTTTGATTGTTTGAAGTATGGAGACTTTACCTTGTTGTTAGTTCTGATTATAGCTATATTTGTTACCTGTTTATATAATTTTTATGTTTTGACATGGACAAACTTATATGTCAAAGTTTATTGTTCATTGTTAAATCGGACCTTAAAATTGCTGTTGATGAGTTAATGTTAACTCTGAATAGTTTTTTTTTTTCCTTTCTGGTAAGTGTTCATTACATGTTAATGTTATTGGTTAATGTTTATTAAAAAATGTACAGCACCAGTCAAATGTTTGGACACATCTACTCATTCAAGGGCATTTCTTTATTTTTGCTGTTTTCCACATTTTAGAATAATAGTGAATACATCAAATCTATAAAATAGCACATTGAATCATGTAGTAACCAAAAAAGTGTTAAAAAGATCTAAGTACATTTCACATTGCAGATTCTTAGCAACAATTTGCCTTGATGTCTGTATTGTAGTAGTCCATATTATGGCAAGAGCAGCTCAAATAAACAAAGAGAAGAGTGGAGGAGAGTGATGGAGCTGCATCAGATTACCTGGCCTCCACAATCAGCTGACTTCAACCAAACTGAGATGGTTTGGGATGAGTTGGACCACAGAATGAAGGAAAAGCTGCGAACTAGTGTGCAAAGCTCTCATCAAGGCAAAGGGTGGCTACTTTAAAGAATCTAAAATATATATTAAAATTATATTTTTTTATTTGTTTAAAACGTTTTTGGTTACTACATGATTCCATATGTGTTATTTCATAGTTATAATGTCTTCACTATTATTCTATGATGTGGAGTGTAGTAAAAATAAAGAAATACCCTTTTATGAGTGTGTCCAACCTTTAGACTGGTACTGAATGTAAATGTTGCCTGCTATTATTTTTGCCTTGGTGTTCTAAAAACATCCAGTCATCATCCCCTTTTAAAAACTAGTCACATCTTAAAGGGGAGCAGAGATAAGCCAGCTACACCATGGTGCTTTCTTGGAACCTCTCCTCGAGGAGCAAGTGCCTGACACTATTGTAGTTCTGCCATATTTACAAAAAAAATGCAACAAGTTCAATTTTGTGAAGTCTTTTTGAAAATGTTGGTTGAAGCCATAAGTGTATATAAATGATCTTACTGAAAAAATTTGATGTCTGTCTCTTTGTAACCCCTACATCAAGGGGCTGATATTAAAGAGCTGTTTCTCTTCTACCTAGGCCAGAAACACATTTGAATTCTCATTTTTATAGGATCACAGATTTTATGAGCATGAAAACGACTGACCTTGTTCATTTGGATTCTACTGTCTTGCCTCTTAAACGGCATTTGACATATTCACATTCTGTTATATGTCCATGTGTGCTTATGGTAGAGAATTCCTGTTTTTTCCCCACAATGTCCATTGGGCTCTTCCGAATACACCATTATACTGTGAGGGAAAAAAGTATTTTTATCCCCTCCTGATTTTGTATGTTTGTCCACTGACAAAGAAATGATCAGTCTATCATTTTAATGGTGGGTTTATTTGAACAGTGAGAGACAGAATAACAACAAAAAAATCCAGAAAAAAGCATGTCAAAAATGTTATAAATTGATTTGCATTTTAATGAGTGAAATAAGTATTTGACCCCTCTGCAAAACATGACTTAGTACTTGGTGGCAAAACCTTTGTTGGCAATCACAGAGGTCAGATGTTTCTTGTAGTTTGCCACCAGGTTTGCTCACATCTCAGGAGGGATTTTGTCCCACTCCTCTTTGCAGATCTTCTCCAAGTCATTAATGTTTCGAGGCTGACGTATGGCAACTCAAACCTTCAGCTCCCTCCACAGATTTTCTATGGGATTAAGGTCAGGAGAGTGGCTAGGCCACTCCAGGACCTTAATGTGCTTCTTCTTGAGCCACTCCTTTGTTGCCTTGGCTGTGTGTTTTGGGTCATTGTCATGCTGGAATACCCATCCATGACCCATTTTCAATGCCCTGGCTGAGGGAAGGAGGTTCTGATCCAAGATTTGACGGTACATGGCCCCGTCCACCGTCCCTTTGATGCGGTGAAGTTGTCCTGTCCCCTTAGCAGAAAAACACTCCCAAAGCATAATGTTTCCACCTCCATGTTTGACCGTGGGGTCCATGTTCTTGGGGTCATAGGCAGCATTCCTCCTCCTCCAAACACGGTGAGTTGAGTTGATGCCAAAGAGCTCAATTTTGGTCTCATCTGACCACAACACTTTCAACCAGTTCTCCTCTGAATCATTCAGATGGTCATTAGCAAACTTTAGACGGGCCTGTACATGTGCCTTCTTCAGCAGGGGGACCTTGCGGGCGCTGCAGGATTTCAGTCCTTCACGGCGTAGTGTGTTACCAATTGTTTTCTTGGTGACTATGGTCCCAACTGCCTTGAGATCATTGACAAGATCCTCCCGTGTAGTTCTGGGCTGATTCCTCACCTTTCTCATGATCATTGCAACTCCATGAGGTGAGATCTTGCATGGAGCCCCAGACCGAGGGAGATTGACAGTTCTTTTGTGTTTCTTCCATTTGCGAATAATCGCACCAACTGTTGTCACCTTCTAACCAAGCTGCTTGGCGATAGTCTTGTAGCCCATTCCAGCCTTGTGTAGGTCTATAATCTTGTCCCTGACATCATTGGACAGCTCTTTGGTCTTGGCCATGGTGGAGAGTTTGGAATCTGATTGTTTGATTGCTTCTGTGGACAGGTGTCTTTTACACAGGTAACAAGCTGAGATTAGGAGCACTCCCTTTAAGAGTGTGCTCCTAATCTTAGCTCATTACTTGTATAAAAGACACCTGGGAGCCAGAAATCTTTCTGATTGAGAGGGGATCAAATTGTTATTTTACTCATTAAAATGCAAATCAATGTATAAAATGTTTGACATGCGTTTCTCTGGATTTTTTGTTGTTCTGTCTCTCACTGTTCAAATAAACCTACCATTAAAATTATAGACTGTTCAAATAAACCTACCATTAAAATCATTTCTTTGTCAGTGGGCAAACGTACAAAATCAGCAGGGGATCAAATAATTTTTTACCTCACTGTATGTATATACAGGTGCTGGTCATATAATTAGAATATCATCAAAAAGTTGATTTATTTCAGTAATTTCATTCAAAAAGTGAAACTTGGATATTATATTCATTCATTACACACAGACTGATATATTTCAAATGTTTATTTCATTTAATTGTGATGATTAAAACTGACAACTAATGAAAATCCCAAATTCAATATCTCAGAAAATTAGAATATTACTTAAGACCAATACAAAAAAAGGATTTTACAAATGTTGGCCAACTGAAAAGTATGAACATGAAAAGTATGAGCATGTACAGCACTCAATACTTAGTTAGGGCTCCTTTTGCCTGAATTACTGCAGCAATGTGGCGTGGCATGGAGTCGATCAGTCTGTGGCACTGCTCAGCTGTTATGAGAGCCCAGGTTGCTCTGATAGTGGCCTTCAGCTCTTCTGCATTGTTGGGTCTGGCGTATCGCATCTTCCTCTTCACAATACCTCATAGATTTTCTATAGGGTTCAGGTCAGGCGAGTTTGCTGGCCAATTAAGAACAGGGATACCATGGTCCTTAAACCAGGTACTGGTAGCTTTGGCACTGTGTGCAGGTGCCAAGTCCTGTTGGAAAATGAAATCTGCATCTCCATAAAGTTGGTCAGCAGCAGGAAGCATGAAGTGCTCTAAAACTTCCTGGTAGACCG
>JACXGI010002933.1:0-19740 GCA_016801175.1 Esox masquinongy
ATTGAGCAATATGTATTTCATATCCACTGAATTCCATTGTGGCCAATGGTATGGGCGGAGTAAAAAGCCAGCAACAATTGCAAATACACAGTGCCCTTTGATTTCTTCGCATATTATCACAGTCTAGACTCTCCTGAACATTTCCTACAATACATTCACTGCGGCATATAGAATCGTTTTTTTTCTTTAGGGCAATATGCATTTCATATCCACTGAATTCAATTGTGGCCAATGGTATGGGCTGAGTAAAAAGCCAGCAACAACTGCAAATACACAGTGCCCCTTGATATTTTTGCATATTATCACAGTATAGACTCTCCTGAAAATTTCCTAATATAATTTTTTACAATATACACTAAGGAAAGTGATTATTTTTATTTTATTAAAATCGCGTTTTTTGTCTGACTTCTATTTTGAAGGCAAAATCCTTAAACCGGAAGTCCTATTGTTGCTACGGAATCTCTAATGTTGCTTGCATGACGCTAATTCAAAAGACGTATCGAAAGTGAAACTACTATTAAGAGCCGGAAGTTTTCCGCATCAGAAATCTCTCCTGTCGCTGGTGTAACACAATCAGTTCACTTTTTTTTGTTTGTTTGTGGTAATAAAACACATAACATCACATATAAAATGTATACTATCAATCCACCGTACTAAGCAATGTTCAATACAATTTAATTTGTAATTCCATATATCATAATGTATATGGGTGGGCCCTGAACATTACAGATACATGTTTCAACATTACAGCACTTGAAAAGAACACTGTAAAAACAATTGAGGGAAAGAGAAAAGGTAAAAAAAACACAAGAAAAATAAATAAAGTATATAAAACTAATTTTAAAAAAATCATACATGGGGTTTTCCATTACAAAAAGAAAACGAGGATCAGGCTAGTGAAAGCCTTAAGACATAGGGTAACATGGGGCAAGTCCCCCCCCCACATTGTTTGTTTGTTAATTTTGACAATGAATTTCATTAAGATTGAAGTTCTAAGTAAAATAATATAAAGTTTGGCATAGATTTAGCCACTCTAGCTTTGTGGATATGGTATTTACCCATTAGACAAAGAAGATAAAGAGTTTTATCAATAAAGGTTCAACCAAAACTACCAGTTCAGACAGAAAACACCACATGTGAGTTTAACCATTTAGTAGAGAACTTATGTTCAGCCCTGTACATGCAAGTCTTGACATTAGGTTCTGCTCCTTTAGCGTAACTCATCACACGATCATGTTTACGATACTACCACAATAACATACATTTGTTATTATTTATGCAATTCCCATGGCAATGAGCAAGGTATGCATTACTGATCCCACTACACTGCAAAACCACTGCCAGGCACTACAACGTACAGCGGTACGCCATTTGATACCCTGTCAATACCAGCTCCACTCGACACTCAGACATGCGTTCCACTAAGTATTTATTCCCACATAACACAACACAGGGTGCCTCGCAGGAGCAAGATGGACCAGCCATCTTGTTAGGAGAGAATAAACCTACACAGTGGCGCATCACCCATACAGTGCTCTCAGACCGAGTATTTATTCGCACATGAAACACCGCAAGGTACCTTGCAGCAAGATGCACCACCCATCTTGATGGACGAATACCCTACTTCGTGACACAGACCGAAGTCAGTCCCCCAACACCCGACAAGTCCACAGGTTTGCGTGTAACCCGTCGCCACAAGCAACACACGACTAGGGGTGGGTATTGGCAAGTACCTTGTGATACGATATATATCATGATACACATGTTACGATTCAATACATCACAATATCACAACTGAATCACAATACTTACTGAAGTGCTAAAGAAAACCTCAAATAATATTAGACTATATACTTGAAAGGACAATCTTTAGCTAATCCCCATGAGCAACCCCTAATAAAAAAAGAAACAGTCAATTTGAAATGACTTGGAACTTCTAAATGTAACCCTTTAGACCCCAATAGAATTCTAGAATGCTGCTGTTGATTACTGAAAATTCTCTAAATAAATCATATATTCTCACACATTTCAAACAAACAGATATAGCACAAACGCCAAAACCAAATTACCATTACAAGTTAACTTTGTTTTAAAGAGAACGTACTCTTTACTTTCTCAACACATTAATGTGACTTGGAATAATATATATCTTCTCCCATTAACAATGAATAGAAAGAACGAGCGTCTACGTTTGCATAATGTTAGTCCCAGCCGGACGGGACCGCTCCGCGATTTATGTGTCCTTGGTTTGTCATGTCCTTGTTTGGTCTCTCCAGCTCTCGTTTCAGTTAATCAGTTTATTCCTTTCAACTGTGTTTAGCCACCACCCGTTTCTGTTCTCCTTGTTAGTCGGCGTATTTAGTTCAGCCATTTTATCCCCGTCCTTGTCGGTGATTGTTGTTGTGTTGTAGCGTCACGTTTTGTGTTTCCTATCCATGGTCTATTTTGTAGTGCACGGCACTCGGTTTTTGTTTTTCCATTAAAAGCTCCTTAAACCCTGTGCTTACCTCCGTCTCCGTGGATCATGACACATAAAACGATATATTGCAACGAGATTGAGCCAACAGTCAAATTAGGTCCATACAGCTAATGTGTCATAATAAAGTAAGCACAAGGCAAGTCTCAGACATAGGCCTACGATTTTTTATAAATGATAAGGAGATCTGTGGTGTACATCTTTTGCCAGATGCAGGACATCATCGCGATCAAGTGACAACGTCGTCAGCGAAGCACAACATTACTGCTTCTTGGCTAGCTAGTGAAAGTGACAGCTTGTTGCTGCACAAGCGAAACATTTGCGGGCAGACAACTTCATTTTAGTCTGACAGTCAAAAGAAACCGGACAATTAGTTGTCTAGTTAGAAATGGCATTTTCCACATTCGAATGAAATCGGAATAAACGCGAGAAAACAACCAATTAGTCAGTCGGCTACGCAGCTACTGCAACGCTTTCCATTACAAGACTGAGCAAGCAACCATTTGAGCTCCACAGCTGATGTGCTTGTCTATTAAGTCATCACAACAGGGTTGCTATTGTCATCTAAAAGATATTACCAATATTTCACAGCATGAAGTATGGACAACACAAAACGTACAGCCACAGTTTATTTCTTACTCACCTCAACATCATTATCGCTTTCAAAGAGCAAGGACGTTTCTAACCTATATCACCCAAACACAGAAACACGTTTCTAACCTATATCACCCAAACACAGAAACAATCTCTTCTAACTTAAGTTGTGGCCGCTTTGGCGCTATCATTTTGAGTAAGGAAATTAATAAAACAAAAAAAGTCAAATGACAGTATACCCTTTTCTGGTTTCTTATTGATGACATCCAAGGGAATACAGTAACAGGCTTTTATCAAGTAGACTGTGTGATATATACACAACTATTATTGTTAAAGAAACACACCTGTTCAGCAACCGCTACATTAATTTAAAAGACAGCTGTTGACAGCATAAAAAATAAAGGTTGATTCTAGAGATCAGAATATCAATACAATATTGTGAAAAAAAGAATCGTGATTTCACATTAAATCGTTGTATTGGCACAGCACTACACACGACCCACTAAATCAATACACCCCCACCACCCAACTCTTGCCATAGAATGATACACATCATAAGGGACACGACAATACACACTGCACTGCACTAGACAGCAGGCCCAGCATCAGAGATCATGACAATTGTTCCACAGGTCCCTGGAATCAGCAGTTGCACGATTTATACATACACCCAGCGAGAAACCCTGAAGAGCAAGCAACAACAAATATGATGCACAGTGCCCAGGAAAACTCCCTAGTAAGTTCAAACCTAGGAAGACCTAGAGAGGAGCTGGACTCCAAGGGGTGGCTACACCTCCTCTAGCTGTGCTGGAAGAAGAGTAGAGAGTACACTGCCTTTGGCCACAGCAACAGGTAGCATGGACAGATGACCAGCAGGTCTATACATGCAGACAACATGTCCTGTGTCTTCAGCAGAAAATCCTGATCGACCGCACCGCCAGCGGACAAGGACAGGGATGACCAGGTGGGTCGAAGCGACGCAGGAATCAGGCAGCAACGGGAGACAAACGCGGAGTATGAACTTGTAGACAATTCAAGGTCAGCTGAGTGGGGAAGACCTGGGACGACAACCAAGTACGTGTTGTGGGCTCGCCGGCACCGAAGTAGAACAGTGGATCCTGGCCACCAGCAGTCACCATCAGCGCAGGGAGAGACATGGAATCAAAAGAACAAATGCATCAACCAGTAACAGTGAAACGACAAACGGGAATTGCAGAAAAGTGAATGACATGCAGAGCAAGGACAGACAACAATACTGCACTAACGTCAATGCGGACAACCACACAGACACGAAGCCAACCCGATTATAGTAAGACAATTCCGATCAATCTGGTATGCAAACCCTGCACCAGACTTGCATACCATACCGCACGATAACGTAAACTTGGAAGCTCCACCCTGTTGCCAGGACACCCACTGGCGTATGCCACTGCCGGAGTTTCATGATTCAGAGTACATTCCCCGGATCTAGATCGAAACTCCCATCACTGCAACGGGCGTATCCTCTGACCACCGCATGCTCCATAGCACAGCAATAAGAAGACAAGATCGAATCGCACAATCAAGGATCCTAGAAACACCCCTGCAAATCCCCAACACAGCATGATCTGTCCACCGAGAGAGCTGAGGTAACAAACACATTTGACAGGATAACAACTGAGTGGACATGACAGCGACACCAGAGTTCCGCAGGAAAACACAATGCCACCCACGGCAAGGAAACCATCTACAGCGAGCGGGTGCCCCCGCATAGGAAGCATCCGTAGAGACAAATGGGCACAGCAAATGATCACCGCATCTTAGAAGCGCAGTTAGATTAAACCCACCCGAAGACGCCAGCCAGGCAACAACCAGCACACCTGCCAGAAAGACATGGACAGTCGAGGAGCGCTCAACGACCAGATCTAGTTGTAGCGATGTAGCACACCTCATGCAGCACAACCGCAGGAAACACAGTCAACACTCATAAACATAAACAGATACGTTGCTGCAACATGCACGCTTGTACGCATATGAACGTACATGCACACACATGCATCCATAAAATAGAACACAGACAGACCAGCCGCAGGACAACGCAATACGACGAGAGACCACGAGCTGCATTCTGTACATTAGGCATGAAGCCCTGTTCACAACAACTCCTGCACTCAGTTTCACTGCGCAGCATGCCATTTATTCAAGAAAGACCATCACAACAAGTGAAATCAGATGGCCCTCCAGCGGCTGAATTTGCAGATGCGAAACGGGCAGGTTATGCTTGGAAAATGTCAAACTGCGTTGGCCATGGTGTAGCCTGCCACAGCCAGAATCCGTTCACCGAACTGGAAGTCACCGACCGAAGCAACTGCAATAGGTAGCACATCGTCAATAAAACAGTCCTACAATACGGTCAATTCCATTAGACACGAATGACATCATATGAATACTGTAATGTACAGCTGCCTCCAAATTGCCATGTCAGTTTGCTCCTGAGAAAGGCTAAGGGCTCTTGGGTAGGGCTACAGTAGGCATCCTGTCATCTTCTCTGACTGGAATAGCCGGGAGGACAACCAACCAGGCGACAGGTCGGGTGTAGGTTTTGTCCCTGATCTTGACTTCGGCAGACTTCACATGCCCATCTGAGCTGGGATGAACTTTAACAACTCGTCCGATGTTCAAGAGGGCTCTCAGAAGCTAGGGGGGCCATCAACATATCCACTGTGTCTTCTTTAAGGCTGGCAGGGATGGACTGCCACTTCTGACGAGATTGCAACCTGGGTAAGTATGTACCCTTAATAATTACTTTTTCCACCAAAACAAAGCTTGAACAAGTAGCTATTCATAGAATAATATACATCAGGTTTTCAGTTCCTAGGACAATCATTGAAAGAGATATTGAAGAAATACCAAATTATACGTGTTTCCATTGATTTATTGATTATTAATAAATCCATAATGACGTTTTTCACCAAAACAAAGCTTGAACAAGTAGGCCAGCTATTTTCAGAATAATATACATCAGGTTTGAAGTTCCTATGACAATCATGGAAAAAGATATTGAAGAAATACTGAATTAAACATGCTTCCATTGATTTACTGATTAGTGATAAATCAATAAAGATCTTTTTGAAAATATGAAATGTGGTATAGTATTTAGCATATGGATTGATGTTGAGGAGAGTCCATAATGATACTATATTCGTCTTCTGACATTTCGGCAATTACCTGGTTTACTCTTTTACCTCGGTCCCTAAATGTGGAAGGGAGCCTGAACAGAGGAACGAATGTCTGTTGAATCTCGAATATAAAACGGATTTCACCTCGGTGAAATACTTTGCCTACTAGCATAGTGCTTATTATAACGTGTGTTTTTATTTTGCCCATGACTGAGAGAAATAATTTTGGTTCACGAAGGGATGTCAACACAGCCCTCCCCCGCCGAAAAACACTCATAGCGGATACGCCCATAAGCGGTCATCTGGGGCAGGGAGGGGCGTCTGCAGGCGAATTCGCGTTATAATAAACACGTTATAATGAGTATTTATGTGGTGCTACCATATAAAACAAACAACTCAATGCTAAATAAACAAGGCACATGTAACAACACAGAGCTAACTTATAAATCTGACCTGAGTCACCAACAATTTCCACCATCCTCCAATCCTTTTTGCGCATGTCCCCCACTATAATTTGCTTTTCCTCCTGTTGGTAGCTGAACGTTTCACATGGAGCAAAAATATTTCACATGCGCCGTTGCAATACAACTATGGACCAACAAGGAAGACAGTCTCTTGTTTATGAAAGACTCTACTTCCATTGGATAAACGCCTCGTGTTAGCTGGATTCATTAAAATAAAATTTACCAGTGCCCAACTTGACGCGCCGGAACAGCTGAAACGGCCGCAATGCCTTCCCGAAACGCTTTGCGCAACCATCAACAACGCCTTGAAGCTATTCATAGAAAATGAATTGTATCCGTCCGAGGCAGCGGGCGCGCCGGACCAGTGGACATGCACCGTAGAGTACCCTTTGCGGATGCATCGCGTTTGGGGTGTTGCATGCATTGTATTTGTCCTACTCGTGTGCGTCAATCAACCGGAAACTGCCAATTAATAAATAGTTATGCCTCTTATCGCCTCCAAAAAGCATTGTCAGAACAGAATTAAGTGAATATATTTGTAAATATATTAAATATTAATTGTAAAAGCATGGCCTACATAATTCTAAATGTAATGGCTCAAACGAAAGCTGCCAAATACACTGCTACACACTCAAACTACCTATACAGCTTCCGTAGCTAGAACAGAGTTTGTATGTAGCTAGCAAGTTATCCTCGAGTGCATACAATACAAGCTGACAAAACGTTCAGAACTTCTGAATATCCACAAGTTAACGTTACTGTGCTGGTAGCCGAATATCGGATGAAATCTTCCTCCATGCGTTATTTGTAGCATTTATGTCTCTATACATATCGTCTTAACACTTGCCCCGAAGCCACGACACAACTTGACAGCCAGCAATTACATCCACAAGCGTAGTAGAATGAAAATTAAGATCGGATGACAACACCGCAATTCGGCCACACAGAAACGAGCAGCATATGACGGACCACATCCAAATTAGATACGGATTGTTAAGCATATTAGATATGAGTAGCAAAGCCATGTTAAATATCCTACGCAGTGACATCATATTTGTACGTGTGTGCCTGCGTGCACTTGAATGCAATTGTGAGCATGCGCAGAATAAACGGTCCGAGTGAGTTCCCAGACCAGAGAGACGATGGCGGTCTGTCATTTTTCTCCCGTGAATATTAGCCACTAGGTGCTAGCTAACCACTGGTGACTGTAACAACGATAGACTGCAGAAATGTCTAACGCTGCAGGATATGGGCCCAGTCATGCAGGCCAAAGGTGGTACAGACTTTTATTCGACGGTGATGTGAAAAATTACGAACTCTGGGAGACGAGGTTCCTCGCGCACATGGAGTTGCGTGGCCTCAGAGAAGTTATCTTGGAGAACCCGGAGATAGCTGAGGAAGACGAAGCAGCTCTCGCGGAAGATGAGACAAAGAACGGAGAGGCATATGCAGAGCTAGTGCAGTGTCTGGACAACAAGAGTTTGTCATTGGTAATGAGGGACGCGAAACGTTACGGAAGAAGAGCACTGGAGATTCTTCGGGAGCACTATGCAGGAAAGGACAAACCCCGCGTTGTGAGTTTGTATTGTGAACTTTCTTCACTCCGTAAGGCTAGTAATGAAACTGTCACTGACTATATTATTCGACCCAGACAAATGACATTGTAACATTCGGTGAGTTTAAAACAAAACTGCGAATTTATGAGAGTACCGAAAAATATGGGAGGAGTGACGGGAATGTAAAAGAAGACAACGTGATAAAGACTAGCGGGGCAACGAGGTCACGGGGAAGAGGAAGAGGAAAGAAAATGGACCTGGGTGATGTTGAATGTTACATGTGCGGTAAAAAGGGCCACAAGGCCAGGACATGTCCTGACGAATCCCAGGCACAAAGAGAGGAACGAAAATGGGACACACCACAGCGAGGAAGGGGGCGTAGTCGAGGACGAGGCCATGACCATGTGAAGAAAGCTGATGGAGAGGCGGAGGCAGAGCCTACATCTTTCTGTTTCTTCAAGCTGAGTGACTGTTCTACACTAAGAGGAAATAAGAAGGGTCTCATGGTCGACTGCGGCGCCACAACACACATGATCAACAATGCCACAAAGTACAAAACAGTTGACAAGAGCTTCAGACCCGAGGACCACGTGATCGAGCTTGCTGACGGAGCTAAGGTGAGCGGGATGGCAAAGATGAGGGGAGACGCCAAAGTCTACATGCTGGACAGCGAGGGACGACAAGTGAAAACGAGGCTCAAGCAAGCACTGTACATCCTATCGTTTCCACAAAACATCTTTTCAGTCAAAGCAGCGACAGCCAATGGAGCAGAGATCCACTTCAAGGACGGTGATAACTGGCTGTTCCACAAGGATGGTACCAAGTTCAAAATGGATGTGTATGGTAGGCTGTATTACCTTAGCACAGTAGAAAATGAAAATGTTGATGAAGTGTATGGTTGTCATGACATTCAAACGTGGCATAGGATACTTGGTCGTTGTAATTTTGATGATGTTGCAAAATTAGAAAAGGTGGTTAAAGGGATGACGATAAAGGGGAAACATGACAAGTCCAATCAAAACTGTGAAATATGCACACAGGGCAAGTTTACACAAAGCAGAAATAGACAGGCAGACGCTAAAGCTACCACTGTACAATAGCTAGTACACACAGACCTATGCAGTCCTATAGAACCAGCAGATAAAGATGGATGCAGGTATGTGATAGCATTTACTGATGATTACAGTGGGATTATTTTTCCATACTTTATCAAAGCTAAGAGTGACACAACAAAAGCTACAGAAAAATTCATAGCAGATGTAGCCCCATTTGGAAAGATAAAGTGCCTAGGATCTGATAGTGGCACAGAGTTTACCGGGCAGGAGTTCCAGTCTTTACTTAGGAGTAACGGGATAAGGCATGAGACAAGTGCACCCTACTCACCTCATCAGAACGGAACTGCCGAGAGAGGTTGGAGAACCTTATTTGAGATGTCACGATGCATGCTATTGGAGCGTAACCTCCCAAAGCAATTATGGACATATGCTGTATAGACAGCAGCTCAAATCCGCAACAGGTGTTACAGTAAGCGGCTAGAGCAGACACCTTACCATGTTTTCACAGGAAAAACACCTAACCTATCTCACGTGAAGATATTTGGCTCTGAATGCTACATATATAAGCAGAATAAGAAGAAGCTGGATTCAAGGTGCGAAAAGGGGATTTTTGTAGGCTATGATAAATATTAGATAATATTACGTGTATTATCCTGAGACAGGAAAAGCCCTAAAACATAGGCTGCTGAAATTCATCACCAAAGGTAGTGCAGATAGCCAGACTCAGACAGATTGTGACATGGGGGATGACATTGAAAGTTATGAAAATACACCACCGAAGATAGTCAACCAGGGTCAGAGACAGCCTAAGGAGAGTGAAGAGTCCAGTGTTGAGGAGACTGCCGAGGCAGGTCCGACCCAGACAGATAGTACTCAGAGAGAACAGGGAGAAAGGAGGTATCCTACAAGACAGAAAAAGGCTCCAGAATACTTAAAGGAGTACCAGTGTAAAGCTGAGTGTAATAATGACAAAAGTGAAAATGTAGATTATTTCTACAGAGTGGCCTATGGTGTACCTAAAACATTCAGAGTGGCTATGGACTCCAAGAAGTCAAAAATGTGGACTGACGCGATGAAAGAGGAGATTAACTCTTTGACAGAGAATGAGACTTTCACTCTGACTCCTTTGCCAAGAGGCAAACAAGCAGTGGGAGGCTGCTGGGTATATGCAGTGAAAGAGAGCCCAGATGGATCTGAGACTTGTAAAGCCAGATATGTCGCAAAAGGATATGGTCAAGTAGAAGGGATTGACTATAAAGAGACCTTTTCACCGACAGCCAACATGACCTCTGTCCGAGCACTGATGCAGGTGGCTTTACAGGAGGATCTTACCCTACACCAAATGGAAGTGAAGACTGCTTACCTCCATGCTCCGATGGACTGTGAGGTATATATGGAACAACCGGAAGGTTTTGAGATCAAGTCAAAAACAGGAGAGCACTTAATGTGCAAACTCAATAAGTCATTGTATGGTTTAAAACAGTCCGGGCGTAACTGGAACATGTTACTGCATGATCACCTTACAGAAAATTATTTTGTACAAAATGATGCTGATCATTGTGTCTACAGCAGAGAATCTGAGAACGAGAAAGTGATTCTGTTAGTATGGGTAGATGACTTAATCATAGCGGCGAGTAACATCACCTTACTCAGTGATGTAAAAGAAATGTTGAAGAGAAGGTTTAAAATGAAAGATATGGGTCCACTTAAACACTTCCTGGGTATCGACTTCAGACAGAGTGAGGGAGAGATCAAAATGACTCAAAAGAGACACATAGAGAAGTTAGCGAAATTTGGAATGTCTGAATGTAAACCGAGATCCACCCCATGTAAGCAAAAGTTAAAGGGTGAAGTTATTGACTCAACAGGATATAGAGAGATAGTAGGTAACTTGATATACATTATGACATGTACTAGACCTGACCTGAGCTGGGTTGTTTGTAAACTATCACAACACCTAGCAGAACCAAAGCAACAGCATTGGGCTGCAGCAAAACACCTACTGAGGTACTTAAAGGGTACTATGGATCAAAAACTACACTATCAGAAAAGTGAGGAAAGCCTACAGCTTGAGGGATATAGTGATGCTGATTGGGCAGCCGATAAAAATGATAGGAGGAGCACAACTGGATACTGTTTCAGCTTAACTGAGAATGGTCCAGTTATATCGTGGAAGAGTAGGAAACAGCCAACAGTGGCACTATCCACCTGTGAAGCTGAGTATATGGCATTAGCAGCCACTACTCAAGAGAGCATGTACCTTGTACAACTACTTAAAGGAATAGATAGTAGTAACCAGCATGTACCAGTCAAGATATATGAGGACAACCAGGGGGCGATAGCTTTATCTAAGAACCCAGTATGCAGACAGAAGCAAACACGTAGATATAAAGTATCACTTTGTACGGTCTGCACACACAGAAGGGAGAATATCTATAGAATACTGCCCTACTGCAAACATGGTAGCTGATGTCCTTACCAAGCCAGTGACAAAGGCTAAGTTTGAGAGTTTCAAGTGGTATTTGTTTGGAGAGTAATGTAAGCTGACAAATGTAAATGTTTCTGAAGTTTTTAGAACACTGCCAGTATGCCAGATGTGTTATTTTGGAGTAGTGTATTTTTGGTTTTTGTTTACCACTTTAGAGAGCTGTAAGCATGTCTTTGAGTGGGAGTGTTAAGCATATTAGATATGAGTAGCAAAGCCATGTTAAATATCCTACGCAGTGACAACATATCTGTACGTGTGTGCCTGCGTGCACTTGAATGCTATTGTGAGCATGCGCAGAATAAACGGTCCGAGTGAGTTCCCAGACCAGAGAGACGATGGCGGTCTGTCATTTTTCTCCCGTGAATATTAGCCACCACGTGCTAGCTAACCACTTTGGTGACTGTAACAACGATAGACTGCTGCAGAAATGTCTAACGCTACACGGATCCAACAAGGTGAAATACCATATCCCAAAAAATACTGAATCAGAGCATATGAACCGCATCTGAGAAATGAATGCACACGAGACACCTCGGTAACGACGGCCAGCAAAACATGAACCGCATAACCTCCAGGATCGGGAACGACGCAGGCCTCAAGACACCGGGGCGAAGGCTGAAGCAGCAGATCGTTCCCCGACGTCGGAATTCCCACTGAACTGCAGCACTGCTTCAACCCGGAGAACCCACGGATCCAGCACTTACCACTCGTGTTTCCTGGCTGAACTGGCTAAGCTAATAAAGACATGAGACCATTTCTCTTGAGACATCTATTAATTTGTTATAACAGGAAAAGATGAGCTGGGATACTTCATTCCATAGGTTATAGGAGTAGTTACAATCGTAGAATAAATGTGAAGTGGACTTCTCCTGGGCCGAAAACAGAAGGAGTATAGTGGGGTAATATCTACCATAAACTTAAGTAAATAGGAATTGCATGGATAATATCTACGCAGTATCTTCATATGGACTTCTTTGACCTTATTGGGAATAAACAACTTGTATGGTACTGACCACATTCTATCTGTGGTCAGGTTAGGAAAGGATTCTACCCAATAGGGATTTGCAATAGGAATACAACTCTGTTTAGCAGTGATACATTTTCTAATGTAGTTGTTGTTGCATTTTCGATCAAAGAAGTCTAATCCACCAAGCAATAGTTTTGGTATTTCATTATTCAAGGGGGTATACAATGAAGATGCACGTATAAGAAAAATAACATTTTTAGAGGTACTTTTGACTACCCTGTCATACTCCTCCCAGGGAGGGACAGAGTTTTTTTTCTGACAAAGTTTTGCATAGATAGAAACATTCCTTTCATCATTCAAAATATCAGGGACAAATAAAATGCCTTTGCTCATTCACTCCTGTAGGAAAATGGTCTTGTTTCTATACAATACATATTTGTTATATAAAGGTACATTTATGGGGAGACAAATTGTGTGAAAAGGCCAACGTCCAAGCCTCGAGTGCCTGTTTGTGAAAATTGGCTGGCTTGAGGGGGAGTGTAGAAAATTAATTTATTATCATCCTTATTTATTCATTATCTTATTAGAAGGGTTTTGTATTCTGTATGTTTGATCAGTTACACATATACTGAAAGACACATATACTGTGTCTCTCTCTGTCTCCAACTTATAAGGCCATGGTTTTGTGTTCAGGGGCAGTGATGAATGGAATGTCGGCTGAGCAGGGCCTTGGCTCCTTTTAGCAGTAAGAGAAACAGGCCTCTGCCTGTGCCATAAAACTGTGACACCTGCGCCATCTGCTTCCAGTGCTCCCCCTGCAGGAGGCAGCCTTCAGCGCTCCACGTCGCCGGCCTTCTGACACCACCGCCCATTTCATCAACTCATCACACCTGTTGTCTCGTTTAGCGCACCTGATCATCATCCAGTCATTCCCCCTAGTATATATATGTTCCCTCTGCTCCATTTGTCTTTGTGTGTTATTGTCTCGCCTGTACGAGCAGAGTTCAGCTCATTAAATGAATACTTCTCAAGAAACGACTCCGCAGTCCGCTCCTCCTTCTTCGCAAACCAGAGCTGACAAAAACCGCCATAAGAAACTGTTCTCTAGGAGGAAGCTCTTGAACAGCAGGGGGTTATTATTACTTACATCCTACAGGTGAACAGAGCTCTATTCCGTATTGGGAAGAGCATAGTTAACTTAAGTCCCCATATAGTAAATGTCCCGATTGATATATCTCTGTCTTTGACCGGGTTGTCTGGGCAACCGACATTCTATGATATTCTGTGTCTCCTGGAGCTATCTGAGTGCAACCTTGCATTTTTAGGCTACCTCATAGTGGCTACTATTCCTTGTATGTACATTCTGCAAATGCTAATTCCGTCATCTGTACTGTTGGAAGAGAATATAAGCTTGAAACTTGAAATGCATAATCAGAACATCTGTCATGACTTACTCTGTGTTGGTCTCTGTACTTGTACTCTTTTTGTCATGATGCTTGTTCCCATGGATCCACGTAATTAAACTTGAAATAATCAACTGTTATACGAACGACTGAGAAGTCTTTATTTTAATAAATCGTGAACATTTTCCATCTTCCGCAGGAGCTTGTTAGGGTTTCAGCAGTTCACTGGTGAAACCCTATTGTGTTTGTTCTGGTTCATTATTATTATTAGGGTTTCAACAGTTCACTGGTGAAACCCTATTGTGTTTGTTCCGGTTCATTATTATTATTCTTCCGGCAAAAAAGTTTTTTTTGTTGCAAATTCCTGTGAGATTAAATGGGTTAAAGGTGCCCACATTTTTATGGTAGTAAAGGGCCAAGGGCCGCAACTTCTGGTGCAGTGGCATGCATGTCGGCCTTATGGTGGTGCTGTCACAAGCCTCCAAAGTTGCACTTTTTGCAATCTCACTGCACCCACCCCTTGTGAACTAGAGTCTTGAAAATTGGTACGTAGGTGTATCTCCTCATGATGAACATGTTTGCCATTGGGACCCATAAAGTCCGCCATGATGGATTTTCTGCCATTTTGGATTTTTTGAAAAACACAAAAAAATTCACATTAGCAAGGTCACCATACTCACTCCGTTTGAGATACAGCCATGAAAAGAGGTAGATATGTCCACCTCCTCACAAGGAACATATTTGCCATTGGGACTAACTTCGCTTTAATGGTTTGGAGGCCATTTTGAATTTGTGAAAAACACTAAAAAATTAACTTCTCTAGCAACAAATGTCTGATCTTCACGCACTTTGATATTTGGCATCTATAGACAATGGTCTTCAAATGTTATATCAATCAGGCCAGTATGTTAAAAAACATGGATGCTATTGACCAATGAACATGTGAGGGGGCGTGGTTTTGCACATATAAAGACATCTCCTACAAGGATAATGGTATAATAATTCTACTTGGTACGTATGTTGACAAGGACCGTACGGAAAAAATGACTGCAAAGATTTTTTTTATCAACCACACGGTGGCGCTATTGGGGTTCCCCACACTTGCAAGCTCACCACGCTCACCATGTTTAAAATAAAATCTTGAAAAGAGATATATAAGTCCATCTCCTCCCAAGGAACATATTTGCAATTGGGACCCATTAAGTCGGGCGTAATGGTTTTTCAGCAATTCTGAATTTGTGAAAAATGCTTCAAACGCTACTTCTGTAGCATCAAATGACAGATTTAAACCTTTTCACAAGTACATTCTAAAATATCACTGAAGGCCCCTCAGCGTGATTTCTTAATGCATATTATTTCAGTATGCACTGACAATTCCAGAATTTTATATTATGACAACAAAAATTGCCCCCACAGCGGCCCATTAACACCATGTTGCTTATTAGATAGGGAGCAGTATTCTGATTTCAACTGGTTAAAATTATATTTTGAAACTATTTAGGGCAGTAGTACTGTTAAAGAGTATACTGAATATTTATTGATCAACCTTCTAAGATGTGTTGTTTTCCTCAGGATCACTCCACTTGTCTTATCAATAAAACATATGCTAACCAGCAGACAATAGCTTGTGTGTTCATAATGCCTTTATTTACGTGATTATTCACTATTTCAAAGATGGTGAAAAATAATGAATTCCGATTCTTGCATATTTAGTAATGGACAAATACGATCAGTGAAAAACACCTTTATGAAGATTATGTTGAGATTGTTTGGCTAACTACTGTTTACGTGGGCAGACATTTTTGTTTTAATTCTACTGAATTCTGGGACCAAATGTCTCTGCGATCAAAGATGGTTGAACAACACGATTCACCAATCTGACCGGAAGTTCAAATCTTGATTACCTTCCTGTCTCTGAGTCACTCATCTTGTCACCTGTATCTGACTTTGTTTGATAAACAATCTTTAGCAGACATTTGCAAATCGTGAAATACCACATGTGCGGCAGACCAGACATCATGTAATGTTAATTAAGGTGATCAGTCTTTTTTCTTTACTGGACGGCAAGTAAGGTAGGTAAAACGCTCTAGTCTGTCATTTGCAACATCAATAAAAACGAAATATAATGCAATTGAACAAAATAGTAAGGTAGACGATAATTGGGAATGGGTTTGTATTTT
Source organism: Esox masquinongy (assembly GCA_016801175.1). Lineage (NCBI taxonomy): Eukaryota > Metazoa > Chordata > Actinopteri > Esociformes > Esocidae > Esox > Esox masquinongy. The sequence continues at coordinate 16,342 of JACXGI010002933.1, forward strand.
TTACCTACGTCGGAAATTTCAGAAATGGTAATTAATGACACGCTAGTAAACATTTTAAGTCGCTAATAATTGCAAAACACTGACGACTTGATAGTTATTATGTGGTATAAAATAAGATATTTTTCGAAACTGCTGCTGACCAGAGTCCTTTTTTGCTGGCCTAATGATATGAGAATTAGAAAATTATATTTTTATAATTTAATATATATTTTCATTAACGCTGGATGTATTTTACAAAGTTCGTTCCCATCAGTCTACTGACGTAGTTTCATTGTTTTTCTCTCCCTCGGTTGTGCTGTTTCCAGTGCAGCTCAGATAAATCAGAGCTTTTATCTAATCAGATTTTCCACACGTGCTGTCTCCATGTGAAAATCTATCCTGAGACCTATAGAATTTCAAGTTAATCCCATCTTCTGTTGAAGCAAATGGGGAGGAGGTTGTTGATTGTCATATTCTTCAACCAATCAGATTTCGAGTTCGCCATAATGAGTCTTTCCATTGGCATGTAGCAGTTTTCTAGCTTGCCTAGTTGCCTACCTTGCGCATTTTTCAGGTGGTGTGATCGGAGAGCCAGCTACCTAACTGAGGTAAAAATAGTTAGGACGTAATGTAGGAACGTCTAAGATTTATTTGAACTTTCTTTCGTGAGGTTGAGATTTTTTAGATGTAGTGCTTTCCTTTAGATTTGTACTGAGCCCTGTTGTCTTTTTAACCCACATTGGAGAAGAAATGGATTTGGTGGCGGATTTACTGGCAAAGCCTTTTTCGAGAAAACATGGAAATTGCGAGGAACGTTGCAGCCCTGTTCCAGTCAAGGAAAGGACTTGTGTGGCATTTTCAATCGATCAAATACGAAAAGTACACCTGGCTTACAGCGTCGAATGAACATTGTTGTTGTGAGTACGTTCTTATTTCTTTGGTACCTGTAATGTCATTGATTTGGGCTTTGCTATGTCTATTTGTGTTGCTTCGTCCTGTCATACTGCATGGTACTGTACATCCTTGATGGTTTCATTCGCCATGTATTCATGTTTCCGTAATTACTAGTGTTGTAAGCCTCTTGTTAAATCGCTTTATTCCACTGTCACTGTGAATATAGGATGGTTACCTCATATGACAAAGCCTAATAGCCCATAGGATTAGGCAGCCATATATGCTAGAATTATTAGCTTTGTGTCCATCATGCTGAAATTACTAATCATTATTGGTAAGTAGGATAAAGTGCAAATCAAATCCCAGACCAACACGTTTGTTTTGGTTACTCACCTGTATTTACTTGACAGGTAAGCAGGTTAGGAATGTAACCAGCTAATAGTTCGTTTTAACCAGCAAGCTAGTACATAAATGCAGCTGCCATGTGCAAAAGTTGTCCAGGGGCTAATAACTTTCAGGAGGGGAGGATTTCTTTGTCATTTATATTACGCTATATGGGCTTAGAAAATACACCGACATGCGGATATAAGGGTTTACCCATTTAGATTCTAGTTAGAAAATGTTTAGGTTCAATTTCGAATTGCGAAATTGAAGAGGTGTTTGCGAATTTTTTGATTAAGTAACCGCACGTCATTGATTGTGGCCAGCTGTTACCACCTCCACCATATCCATGCAAATGATCGTGTACGGTTCATGTAATGGAGTTGGCATTAAATGAATTGCACCAATAAAACCGTTCAAAACAACTATAGCGCTCTATACTTGCAGGCTTATTATTTATTTAACTTCGGTAGCAACAGTAACACTCTACATTAAAGATTAATCAGCAACAATAAGACTTCCGATTTTCATGTTGCCTTCAAAATAAAGGTCTGTGGTGTGTCTATAATTTGTGTTGTGTAGGCTACATTTTCAAAGGGAAAACTGTGTGGGAAATAATAAATGAAACAAAATAACAATTTCAATAATACTTTACATAGGTTAAAGAATATTATAAGGTGGGGCACACTGAGAAATGGTTAGAGCTTATGTAAGCTAATGTAGAGAACATGATCTAATATAAAAAAATCCTATTTTGTTGTTATTATTTTTAATTTGCTTGTGCTCATTTGCTTTGGAGATTGATTGTGTAATACATCCAACCACACCAGATGTGTTCACACTGCACCTTTGCTTAGGGCTAAGAGCATCCTAAGCCCTGGGCTTAAGGGCCTCCTAAGCTCAGGGCTAAGCAAGTGTTCACACTTGCATATTTTGAAGTGGGAAAGCACCACCCTTAGCCTAGGGTTAGATGGCTATGCTCTGGAGCAGGGTTAGCACCGACTTTTCAGGGCTAGTCCCAGAAAAACGGTGACAAAATAACCAGTGTGAAATGGGGTCAAGAACAAAACCATAGAACGTTTATTGTCCGATCACAAAACCTGCCCTTTCACTTCATTTACATACGCTTGTGATGCGCACCGTTACCAACAGCCTTGTCTGTTTTGGTCCTTTCACTCTCCAAAGTTTTGTCGTTTCATTATACCTGCTCTATCTTAGCGAAGTAGTTATTGCAGCTTGCTTTGGATGTAAATTCAGCAAATATGTCGAAAGAATGAAAGGTTGACTAACGTTTTTCTCTTTCTTTGCATAGTTTTAGCAAAGTTGTACAAGCAAATACCGACAGGGTGGGCATCTTGATGAGTCGATGTCATGAAGTCGTTAATTGAATCGTGGTAGCGAAACCTTGATCATGTGTCAGTGATGTAGGCTACTGTAACATTATTCACATGCCAGAGAGAATGTAATATTTGCAGCTTATCATAGAATGTAAAATGGTATTGTGTCGTATTTGTCCATTAGCCCAGGGCTTAGGAACACAAGTGTGAATCCTTAGCCTAGGGTTAAGCCTCTGCCCAGGGTTGACAAACTCTTGTGTGAACACAGGCTAAGCTAACCCGGGGCCAGTTTTCACTTGGGACAATGCAGTGTGTAAAGGCCTTATATTTTCCATCCCCCCACTGTAATGTACATGGGATACTTTTTGTAGAAAATCTCTTCAATACCGCTGTGAATGTATTGTACGAAATACTCAGGAGAGTTTAAAAAATTACAAATATAATGTGAAATCATGGGGCACTGTGCTAATCCAGCAAAAAAATATATTTGTTGTCTCCCTCTTTAACCCCCAATGCAACACACTATACTGTACATGGAATTCATATTGTCTCATTAGTTAGCAGCTAGTGGCTTTTATTAGTAATCTGGCTAATTACTCCATCTAAAATTGTGATGACATGAACATTATAACAGACAGTTTAGCTATTAATAATTTCCCTTTTAGATATGGTGTTATGTTTTCCAGCCTCAGTAGCTAATCTATGCTCAGAAGCTAATTAATCCACTGTTTTTATTTGTTCAATGACTTGCTACAATAGGCAAATATTTAGTGGAATGCAGCATTGCCATGATTATTTCATGAAAAAA
>JACXGI010002933.1:19840-33258 GCA_016801175.1 Esox masquinongy
ATATATATATATATATATATATATATATATATATATATATATATATATATATATAACAAATGGTTTAGCTAATAATTATTTGACCATTTAGAGATGGTGTCATGCTTTCAAGCCTTAGTAGCTAATCTATTCTCATGTAGCTAAGCTAATTCTCTGTTTTCCTTTGTACAATGACTTGCTAATATAAGCAAATGTTTAGTGGAATACAACGTTGCCATGATCATTCCATCAAAAATAAATGCTAGAAGAGTCTCAGCCTAATCTAGCATTAGTTCACCTTAAATCATTCTGGTGACATGAACATTATAACCAATGATTTAGCTATTAAAATGTGCCTTTGGTTGAGAGGGTGTTATGTGGTTTTAAGCCTCAGTAGATAATCCATTATCAGTAGTTAAGTAGTTTCTCTGTTTTCACTAGTTTGTACAGATCCACTTCTGAGGGCTAAACTTATCAATTGTACCTTTAAATTGTAGACATGGCAGTTATATTAAAATGAAATCTGAGTTGTAATTTAACAATAACACATGGGTAAATATGCCCATGCACTACCAAAGTCAACATGTTTTTGCAGTAAGAATAGGGAGGGTGTTTTCCAAATGAAAATCAAAAAGAAATAGTTTGCTCAATCATTGATGTTAATACACATACTTAAGTAAACATACCTTTGAAAATAATAATGATTATCTCTTCTGACCCTATCATTATCATACAACAAGCAAAAGGTGAATTCATTAGTTTGCTCTGCGCTGGGGAAGACTGATAAACATCCATTCTGTTATATTTACCATACAATTAACTATATTTATTACAATCTGAAAAATTCAAGCAACTACCTAGTTAAATTGTTTGGTGCTTAAGGTCTTATACTGCTCTGATAGTGTCAGACATTTGAAATATCCATATTTATCTGATGCAGAATATTGTCTTAGAATACCATTTGAGGTAAATGTCCTGAAAACTATTGCAATGTAACATGCAAATACATTCAGTTTGGTCAAACAGTGGCGGCATAATAGCCATAACACTATCTGTTGTCCTTTGTCACTCAGTGAGATTATATTTGGTGCACATGATCAGGGTTGTGTCTTTACTCTGTGTCAATGATGTTTCAAGTTGGCCACATGGGGGCACTATAGGAAAGGAAAAAACATAGATGTCATATTGCTTGCAACTATGGATATAAGTTGAAAAAAATGTGCAATCTGGCTAGTAGCAGCTTCAATGCTGAAACCCGCTAAATGCTGCTTGCAGCTTTAATTACATTTATAATTGCCAGACAGTAAAAACTTTAAGCCACCACATTTTTCAAATAACAAGTTAGGTATATGAAACCACAGGCAGTTGTTCAACCTTACACACTGTTTGATCCAGTTAATTTTGAAAATATGGTTAATAGACTTAAAATCTAAAATGTTGAAACCACCTTCAGCATATGGCCTAATTATAGTCTTCTAACATATTCAGATTTATTTTTCCAAATGAATTTGAATAAGAGAGATTCAATTGCAGCGCAAACCTTGCTGTCAGTGTAAAGGGAGATAGCAGGGTACACAAGTCTGGAAATACCTTCTGCCTTAGATAATGGTATTCTGCCTTGTATATTTAGATCTCTCTGCAACCAGCAGTTAAAATAGATTTTGCTTTTTGAATCTTAGGAGTAAAGTTAAGAGATCCTATCTTCTGGAGATTTACATATATCAATATCAAGATACCTTACCGACTTTTTCATCTCTGTGCCACTTATAGACCTCAAATCAGAGTCATGCACCATTCTTACTCTCATTGACAGTGTGACTAGATGCCATTGAGAAGACCTTCATAGCTAATAAAAATGTTGGTACCTGTTCTTCATTTTTCAAAAATAAACGTGTCATCAGCTAATTGGCTCATGACTAAAGAGTTAACCCCAACTTTAATACCCTCCACATCAGCAACATGTACCGTGTATTGGTTAACTAGTTCTGCAGCTAATAAAAATAAAAAAGCGGAGATGGGGCAACCTCGTCTCACCCCTCTGTTGATGTTAAATCGGGGAGACATTCCATTACACAAGGTAACATTACTGTTTATATTCTTATATAGGGTATGCATCATATTACAAAGTTGTTACCAAAACCAAAATTGGACATCGCTTCAAAAAGAAAGGGATGTTCAACAGAATCAAAAGCTTTGTAGAAATCCAAAGGCAAAATAATTGCTTCCTTTTTTATGAACTGGGAATAGTCTAAGTGATCCAGAACCAGACATAGTTTAATAGTGTAATTGGACGCCAGCTGTCTAGACAAAGTGTGTCTTTATTGGGTTTAGGAATTAAGGTGATGAGGCCTTGTTTCATAGACAGGGACAACTCCCCAGATGAAGCAAATTCATTAAACATATCCCAAATCAGATCTTTTATATCATCCCAAAAGTTCCTATAAAATTCAAAAGACAATACATCTGGCCCAGGAGATATGTTTAAAGGGCTTTTCTAACAGCCAACCTGATGCTTTAGTAGCGTTCAGTAGCGTCCCAACCTGATGCTTCAGTAGCGTTTACCAGACGGCAGTATTGCGAACAGACCATAGCCTGGGTGGCTGTAGGCTTTGATGACATTCTGTGCATTCCTAAGGCATCATGTGTGGTAGATGCATTGCACGGAGGGGAGATGGAAGCCAATGACGGGCTCCGCAGACTTCACCACCCTCTGGAGGGCCTTGCGATCAGCAGCAGAGAAGCTGCCGCACCAGGCAGTAATGCAGCCTGAGAGGATGCTCTCAAAGGTGCACCTGTAGAAGTTGGTGAGTTTTTGTAGACATGCCAAACGTCTTGAGTGTTCTCAGGAAGTATAGTCGCTTTTGGGCAGTTTTCACTGCAGAGTCTGCTAGCCTGGACCCAGTGAAGTCATCTTTGATGAACACACTGAGGAACTTGAGGTTGGAGACTCTCTCTGACAGAGAATAGATAGAGAGGAAGGAATAGGAAGAAAGGGGAGAGGAAGAAAGCAAAGAAGAGATGGAGCGAAGGGAGGAGGGCATCTAGCTACCTGCATGTGCCTCTCCTTCAACTGCCCCCCCCCCCATCAATGGCCTGAATTATAGGAAATATTTTTCCAAAAGCCTAGAAGAATTAAGTGCCCCTCCCGCACAAAATCATTCCCCCACCACAAGAACATTTTTTAGAGGAAACACAACCACATGTTATCTGTTCAGTTTATTCAGCTCATCTAAAAAATATCTTCATCAGACCAGGTGAGTTGACCTGCCATTCTTTTTTCAATTGGATTAGATTCAACTTTATTGTTATTGAACAAGTACAATACAACAAAATGCAGTTTGCGTCTAACCAGAAGTGCAAGTATTAAGTATATGTATGTACAAGTATTAAGTATAATCAGAGTTGGGGAGTAACGGATTACAAGTAAAAAAAACGTTACTTTACCAACTAAAATATTGTAATCGGATACAATTGAAAAAAAATGATTACTTCTTGGATTACTTAAATTGAAAAATAATAGGTGCGTGAAGTAATTATGATTGAATTATAATTGATTTTTTTATTTAATCGTTGTTTGAACCAAAACAACAATTGCGCGCCTCAGTTGTTGTGTGTGTGATCATCATGCGCGCAGAGGTGGGTCCGCATAACCAGATTAGTGACAGATGAAGTGCTAGTTTAATTTTCAATGATAATATAGGCCTATCTACGATAATATTAGCCGACCCATATAAAATGTGATTTAGTTATCTACTATCGATGCATCTTTCTCAAAACAATGATAGCGATAGGCCTACCTGGTGTTATCTTTTCAAGTTTCAAGGTTTATTTGTCAAATGCACCGGACAATACAACTAGGAAGAATTGCACTGAACAACTCAGACAGGAATTGTTTAGAAGATTAAGCAACTATTTGTTAGATAGCTGTAACATCCCAGCTAACACGCTACGTAACCACGACCAACCGTGACGTAATGGATTGGTAATGTCATGACATTACCTTCTCACAACCTTGTGGCAAAGTTGTCTGAAGGTAATTGCATGACCACATAATTGTTAATCTTCCTTACCTGCTCAGGACGTCGCAGAAACGTAATTACACGACGTACTGACTATGTAACAACTTAAGTACGAGTTTGGTAACGACCTTACATAACTACAACTGGAAAAGTTTAACTCATCGGAAACCATATATACCAAATATTTCAGAGTTGAGATGAAGAAACAAGAATTCCCCAATAAACACAATTCAACTCAATTCAAATGCCATGTAATCTCCCTCAATACCAGATGGAAGGCATACACAATTGAAGTTCCACAGCTCGAGCGTCCCGTCATTTTTTGTTCGTTAGTTTGTACTCCTAAGTTTTCTGAAGTTTACCTCAGCAATTACATTACCGGTAGCTATAGTACTTCTGATTTGTTTAACTATATTTGTTTTATTTACTCCAGTTTAAGATAATTCTGATTTATGTTCTGTTTCAGACTTGTCTGTGAGTTTTCACCAGTACTGTACTCTTATGATTAGCCTACTCTAGTACTGTACAGTAGTACTGTAGCTATATTGGCAGTAACTTCGAGTGCTTTCAGTCGTTATTATTGTTTTTTTGAATTGAGCACTTTTTCTATTTAGAAATGTTGCAATCATTGATGTTAACCTTTCAAACTACAGCAATGCACTTTCGGTTTTTCTAATTTAGCAATTTTCCAATTTAGTAATTTTCTTATTTAGTCATGTAGCCTACAGTACAGTATACCGAGCTAGCTACTGCAGGTAGCGGACATTTTTTTCTCAAGTACCTAGCTAACTAGTTACTGCAATTAACTAATGCCATGAAGTTAACATCATCTTAGTTTGTTAAGCCGACATCATTTCTGGAGCACCATGTCATTATTTCTGGACAAGGAATTTCAGGTAAGCTTACTTCTTTACAAAGCAGATGGCTAAATATCGGACATAGTTAAAGTCACTTAGGTAGTTACCATCGAATAACATTAACTGTACTGTTTAGCAAGCCAACCAACGTACAGTAAGTCAACTACTAGCTAGCTTGATTGGTAGCTTTTTCCCCAACCAGGGTGGGCAAGTGCAAGAAATCTTTCACTTGCTGGGACAGAAATAAATACTAAAATCTAGTTTGAGTATATTCAATGTGTGAGTAAGCATGCAGTAATCACCGTGTTTTCAGAGTATTTCTGATGTGTACTTTATCGCTATAACGTGCACCAGGCTACTGAGTGGAACATTAAAATATTCAGTCCCAGCGCAAGATCATTTTTACACTGAAAATCTGCTAAGCAGATTTGTGGAAGAACACAATTTTGTAGTCATATTTTAACAAACGGCGAAATCCTTTATGCATTCTCGTTTATCATTGCAGCTTTCAATGACTGTAAGAACCATAGAACCACAGAGCAAGCATCTCAAGTAAGTGATTGTAAACACAGATAAGACAAGAGAAATGCTGTAACTAGAGTGAAGCTTACAAGACGGATGTGCACAATATGCTTGTTAGTGGTTTTATTCTGCAGATTTAGGGTAAGCAAAATGTATTGATAGCTTTACATTATTGATATAATTGGCTTGTGTGGTCTTTAATATCAAGTAATATTTTACTTTTTCTAGTTATTGGGGTACCAATCTTTTCTATGCGAAGAATAAATAATGCAGAGCAACTTTAGCTTTTGTCATCATGAAGACGATGTCCCCTTAATATTTTGGTAAGTCTCAAGGAAGATATGTAGACTGAGGCAGTAATATAAAAATACTAATAATATCTTTGTATGCTTACTCTGAGTAATTGGAATTAGGGTGTTTTTTTCACTCTAAAGACAGTTGGACTGTTTCGGTTACATAACAGTAAGGCGGACTTTAGGCATTTGTTTGTAATTTGTAGTTAAAGGCAATCATTTACTGCTGTTTAATATATCTTCTCAATCCTTCTGGATCATAAACAGATACTCTACGAGTTATACAGAAAGTGGAGGTGATCAAGAAAACCCATAATGAAATCGTATTTCATATGCGAAGGATGGGGCCACCTAAACAAGGGAAACCGGCGACAATTGAAATTGACCTGGCCCAGACTCTAGAGGAGCTTTTGGGGTTGGAGGCACGCCTGAAAGAGACAAATTACAGACAGAGAATAGTCAGTATCCACGTAAAGTTATAACATTCTAAATGCATTAACAGTATTTATTTTCTATTTCTTCACAGATATTTGCCCCGTTGTCCAATAATTTTTTGAACAAGGGGTGGAATAAATCACAATAAAATTCTTTATTGCTAATGTGCACAAATGCATTGCTTCACACAACTTTGTTGTCTGCCATAGCCTAATGGCACTGAGCAATTTCACATGCTTGAGTAAATACTGAAATAACGCCTGTTGTCTTAAACACTACACACATTCTTTTCCCAACTGATGTCTTGATTTTATTTCTGTTACTTTACAGATTAACCATTTCAGCCTGATTGGTGGGGCAAATCCTGGAGAATGCCACCAGTCAAGTTTGGAGCCGTTACAGCCTGCGAGGGAAACGGGGGAAAATTGCCCGTATTAACATGAGTGTCTACAATGTCATTAACGTGAGTTTAATTCTACAACAGTAACTTACCAGCAAGCAATAGTATTTGATTCTTCCAACATTGGATTGTTTTAGTGGTTATTAAAATTACATTAAAAGGGTGCAGTACTTGTGGTCAATCATAAATTACAAAAATAGAACTTTCTGCATTGGACAGAGGCTAGCTCTGTAATCAAATGGTCACTAAATAAATAAAAAAACAGACAGTGGGCACCAAACTTTTCTCTTTATTGTTGATGATCAGGCACGGTGAGTCCAGGAGAATAAAGCTGTGCAGCCAGAAGATGATGACAACACACCGACAGAGTGGAAGAGGGACCGATTAGACTAATCCTATTTCATATCAGCCAAAAATTGATCAACATGATGCATACACCTTTGTCTTGTTAAAGGATAAAGGCAGATAACTGTTTGATATTCTGAAATTGTATACAGCTCTGGAGTAAAATTAAGATATGTTTGTGTTTGAAAATGTTAATAAACATTTATTACTATAACAGATTTCATAGTTAATTTTATCTGCAGTACTATGTGTAATTAAACGTTATGCACCTTTAAGGGGTCAGAGAATTATATTGAATATTTGGATAAACAAGAAAATGTAGAATGATTTAAAGACTGCTTGTAAATGAATTAGCCCAAGGTTAGCCATATACAGAGGCTTCTGTTTGGCTTTGATATGACTGATTTATCTGAGAGTGGACAGAATGTAAAAAAACTGGCCTTTTGTAAGACATATAATATTTGTATACGTGATAACGACGAAATAACCACAAAAGAAACATTGTCAGAACATACTTGGTAATAAATTACAACATAAGCAAGTTATGTTATAACAACCAAAATAAGTCTTCACTTTTATGTTGTAGATACGTGTTTTACCTAACCAGTATGAAACCAGCACCAATACATACGTTGTCAGTACATCATGACAACGTAATGTGTTTGCTGGGTAAATTACCAAAAAATCACTACGTTGTCAGAACGTACTTGGGACGAAATAACGATGTAAGCAAGTTACATTGTAACAACCAAAATAAGTCTTTCACTTTTATGTTGTAGATACGTAATTGTTTTACGTAACCAGTACGAAACCAGCACCAATACATGCGTTGCCAGTACGTCGTGACAACGTAATGTGTTTGCTGGGATGGCGCTGCCTTCAAGATAAAACATATGGAATTGATCACGATGTATGAGGAGAAAAGATGTTGGTAAGCACTCTGCCAAAGGATGATGATTTGCATGTGATGCAGCCACCTCAACTCCGTCCATACAGGTAGGCCATGTGAATCTGCTTGCATTGCATCTCAGAAAATTCTGTTCATTGACAGCTGACGACATTGACCTAAGAGTGCAGGTGTATAATCACAGTTTTTTTCTTTCATTTGCGTTTTGAAAATCCATCACTGGTGGCTCTAATAATTGCAGGCAACGTTCGTGCGGGTAAAACTTATTTGTGCGTGGGTGTTCAAGATTGCAAACGTGCATTCACGTGCCTGGGCTTTCTGCAACGTTTTGACAATGTTGGTGGTTGTGGAGCTGAACATCAGACTACTGCATATTTAGTGTACGTGCGAAAAGCTACGGATATCTTGATTTTTATATACAAAAATGTCAATACCCTTTTCGAGAAATTGCCATTTATTTTTCAACAATGTTTTGAAGCAATTAAAAACATGAATAAAACACAAATAACAGAATAGGCTAACACATCCTTAGATTTTGTGTTCAGACTACTGCAGATTTAGTGTATGCGTGAAAAGCTACGGATATGTTGGTTTTTATATACAATAATGTTTACAGGAATGCAGTCGTGGGTGAAGAGGGAGTACAGTAGGGGGCTCAGTACGCAGACTTGTGGAGCGACAGTGTTCAGTATCAGGGTGCTAACCTGACAGACTGGGGTCTGTTGTTTAGGAAGTCCAGGTGCAGAGAGAGGGGCTGCCAGCCTTGAGGGGATGACCGTGTTGAATGCTGAGCTAAAGTCTATGAATAGCATTCTCACACAGGTGTTGGTTTTGTCCAGGTGGGTCAGGGCAGAGTGTAAAGTTGTGGAGATGGTGTCCTCTGTAGACCTGTTCAACTGGTAGGCAAACTGGTAGGGTGGCAGGTTGAAAATGTCAGTAAAGACCTCGGCCAGCTCCCCAGCACATGCTCTGAGCGCACGCCCGGGGACGCCATCAGGACCAGCAGTCTTGCATGCATTCACTCTGCTCAGTGTAGACAACACATCTGCGAAGAATAGGCTGAGGGGGGAGGTCGTCTGGGGGAGTTCAGCTTTAATGGCTGGATCTTTGTTGTCCCTGTCTTTACACTTCTGGTTAGATACTAACAGCATTTTGTTGTACTGTATTGTACTGTTCAATGACAATAAAGTTGAATGTAATCTAATTATGTCACCCCATCTCCATGAGTGGTTGGACAAGCTAGTCCATTATGATACGTATGATATTGTTGTGAGATAGCAAAATATGACAATCATGCACAGACCTTTTGAGAGGCTAAAACTGAAAGAATGGGCAGAGTTGTCGGCTCACACAGACAGACGATGTTTCAGAGTGTGTGATGCGTGCAAGAAAGATGGATGACGCTTGACAGAGTTTGAGCCTTACCTGTGAAATGTGCCTGTAATCGTTCAAGTGAGCAGAAATATATTGTTTCAAAAGATTCTAGCAGAGAAAAAATTTTCTCTACTGTACTTGCTTCTGTGCTGTCTCTGGAACGTAGACACAACACAAGCATTTTGCTACACGCACTGTAACAGAAATAGACGATGTCCCAACCGAATCCAGGTTATCGGCTACTTACAGTTGTGCTCAAAAGTTTGCATACCCTTGGAGAATTGGTAATATATGTACCATTTGTAAAGAAAACATGGGTGAGCAGGCAAAATACATGTATTTTATTTCTTATGGGATTCACATTCAACTGTAGGTCATAACAGAGTGGCACAATCATAAAACAAAACATGGCAACAAAAAAACTGACCCCTGTTCAAAAGTCTGCATACTCTTTGTTCTTAATACTGTGTATTGCCCCTTTTAGCATCAATGACAGTGTGCAGTCTTCTGTAATAGTTGTCTATGAGGCCCCGAATTCTTGCAGGTGTATAGCTGCCCAATCGTCTTGGCAAAATGCCTCCAGGTCATGCAAAGTCTTTGGTCGTCTTGCATGAACCGCACGTATGAGATCTCCCCAGAGTGGCTCGATGATATTAAGGTCAGGAGACTGTGATGGCCACTCCAGAACCTTCACCTTTTTCTGCTGTAACGACTGGAGGGTCAACTTGGCCTTGTGCTTAGGTCATTGTCATGCTGGAAAGTCCAAAAACGTCCCATGTGCAGCTTTCGTGCAGAAGAATGCAAATTGTCTGCCAGTATTTTCTGATAACATGCTGCATTCATCTTGCCATCAATTGTCACAAGATTCCCTATGCCTTTAGAGCTCACACACAAAACATCAGTGAGCCACCACCATGCTTCACAGTGGGGATGGTATTCTGTTCACTACAGGCCTTGCTGACCCCTCTCCAAACATAGCGCTTATGGTTGTGACCATAAAGTTCTATTTTGGTCTCGTCACTCCAAATTACAGTGTGCCAGAAGCTGTGAGGCGTGTCAAGGTGTTGTCGGGCATATTGTAACCGGGCTTTTTTGTGGCATTGGAGCAGTAAAGGCTTCTTTCTGGCAACTCGACCATGCACCTCATTTTTGTTCAAGTATCGTTGTATTGTGCTCCTAGAAACAACCACACCCTCTTTTTCCAGAGCAGCCTGTATTTCTCCTGAGGTTACCTGTAGGTTTTTCTTTGTATCCCAAAAAATTCTTCTGGCAGTTTTGGCTGAAATCTTTCTTGGTCTACCTGACCTTGGCTTGGTATCAAAAGATCCCTGAATTTTCCACTTCTTAAGAAGTGATTGAACAGTACTGACTGGCATTTGCAAGGCTTTGGTTATCTTTTTATATCCTTTTCCATCTTTATAAAATTCCATTACCTTGTTTCGCAGGTCTTTTGACAGTTCTTTTCAGCTCCCCATGGCTCGGTATCTATCCTGCTCAGAGCATCCACGTGAGAGCAAACAAACTAAATTGACTATTTATACACAAAATAATTGCAATTGAAAAAGCCACAGGTGTGGGAAATTCACCTTTAATTGCCATTTTCACCTGTGTGTGTCACTTTGTGTGTCTGTAAGGCCAAACAAGGGTATGTAAACGTTTGATCAGGGCCATTTGGGTGATTTCATCATTATGATTTTAAAAGGAGCCAAACAACATTTCTGCCAGGGTATGCAAACTGTAATTGTAATTGTCAATAATAATCTAAATTTGTCAATAATCAATGTACTTTTTTGTACTTATTTTAAAACTAAAATAAGTAGTTGAATAATCTAGGTGTGTAATAAGGTGATTGCATTCCTCTGATTTCAGGTGTTCTGTGTGCCATCTTAAATCCTTGTTAATGTAGTGTAGTTTACCATTCTTCTTCTTTCTTCTCTTATAAGGTTTGCCAGGATTTTTGTCTCGCTTTCGCGCTTCCCCTTGTAACCCCTGTGTTTCACGTCACAACGCTATGAACTGTGGGCAGTTCCCTCAGGCAAAGTCTGCAGAAATGCGGGCTTACGAAAAGGGTGCATAAAGGCCTCAAAATGTCTGCGAAAGAGCCCTTGCGCACTTGACGATTTGGCAGTGGGACAGCCCTAAGCCCTCACAGACTTAGCGAAAACGCTTCAAAGTCGGTGACTGTGGACATTGAGATTTGGCCAGCATCAATCCACGGTTTTGTGTTCTCATGAACCCGTTTAACATCATCTTTCATGGCCCAAGTACTGTTCCAATCCAAAGAACGCAAGTCACCAAGAACGCCTAAAATGAGGATGCACGGGTTGGTGACTTGGCCACCCCTTTTGTCGGGGATGCATGGGTTGGTGACTTGGCCAGCGAGAACGCATCTGATATCCCAGAAGTCATTTCAAGATGCCAGGAGAGCCAGACAAACTTCACAACTGTAAGCTTTTACTTTTCTTATTTCAGGTAAACAGTACCTGTAAATCAGCATCTGAAAATAAATGTGACGAGAAATGGGCATTGTATTCGCTGAATATTTGTTTATTTTATTTAAGAAACGGCTAATTTATAAATTTGCTCTGACTTTTCAATTAGTTAGCTAGCGTTATTCAGTTCAGTGCAGTGGAGACGCTAGTTAACGTTAGCTGAGTAATTATCTTTTTTAGCTTTGTAGTTGATTTTCACTTATAAAGATGTCAAATCGATCATATGAATATGGCTATAGTCATGGCTATAGTCTCCATACAACCTTCTACCAGTCATATTCACATTAATATTTTATTCAGGGACTGCTGAGGAGATTACAGCCCTCATAGAGTGGAGGGGGGCCAATGAGACCCTCTTCACTGGGAAGAGGAATTCTGCCAAAACTGAATGGGAGTGAGTAGAGATTATAAAGATAATAATTTTGGCAAATATTACAGGTTCACTTAAATACAAAAAAGTCATCCTAGCCATGATAGTTAAGGTATGATGTACATTGTGTTAGCAGGTGGGAAATAGGCACCTGCTGCTGCCAGCCAAATGGCATTTTATGTATAACACTAGTTTTCTCTAGTTTCTCTTTCACTAGTTTTTACTCAATACTTTTTACGAATAAAAAAATAGCAAATTAGAGTTGGAATTGCCTAATATTTATTAGTTTCCCGTAATAGTTGCCATGTGAATTTACACTGTCCTGATGTAATTTCCAGTCTTATCCTGGAGGTTGTTGCCAGACACCTGCTCATCTGCGCAATCCTCTGGATTGTCACCCTCTTCCTCATGCTGAGGATGGTCCTCCACCTTCAAGATGTCGTCCATAGAGAGACAAATGTTGTGGAGAATGCAGCAGGCAGCAACCACCTTGGGCACAGAAGGACGCACTTCCAGAGCCCTCAGAAAGATGGATCTTCAGTGGATTTTCAGCATGCCAAACGTGCGCTTGATTACGCACTTTGCCTTGGCGTGGTGGTTGTTGAATTGGGCCTCAACACCTACTGGTGGTATACATAACGGTATAGAAATGTTGTACAGTTACATTATTTGGTAGTGTTGTTATTTACTGTGTTATTTAAGTCTACTGCTAAGATCTGTTTTCAAGTCCAAGTCTTTGATCAATGTTGAAAACAGAGTACTTGGTGGTGAACTCAGACTTTTGGAGCCCATTGTGTGTTGGCAACCTTGGATTTAGGTCCAGCAACTATCCCAACTGGGGTGATGGCAACCACAGGATGCTGCAGGCATGGATATCCACCATCTTCTGAAAATAATTGTTTGATTTTGTTCAATAAAGGTTTTTAGACCATTATTCCACATTGTGTTTATAAATGTTCATAACTGATCATTCTAAACACTTTAACTCATTGTGAAGTGGTTGATTGTCATTGCTATACTGTGTAATTTGTGGTCCAAGATGATTTGGACTTTTTAAAACTGTTCTGATTCAGCCTGTGGAATTGGAAATAAGCAGTTTCCAATAGGACACTCCAGTAAGGCATTTACTTCATGAGATGGTTGGGGCTTCCAATAAAGTTTTCAACTTAAGTAAAATGGTTTGGTTACTATTCCATCACTTACATTGAGAATGACAAATGCCAACATATGATGTAGCCTCACCATCCTTCTGACTCATTCTAGCCCTCTGCAGGTGCCTTTGCTCAGCCGCCTATATATATATATATATACTGGTGCTGGTCATATAATTAGAATATCATCAAAAAGTTGATTTATTTCAGCAATTCCATTCAAAGTGAAACTTGGATATAATATTCATTCATTCATTCATGTGCCCTGTAAATG